>CM050425.1:17515425-17562926 GCA_027564155.1 Gymnocypris eckloni scoliostomus | reverse complement strand
GTACCCTAGCAACCGTTTTGCAAGACCAATATCTCTGCATCAGAACATCATATAGAGATGGGGTTGGCTCTTTGACTCATGCTAGCAAACAGGACTTGCTACATGCTACACATCTTGGCAGTGAATAGCTACATGCTAATAGCGCTTAGCTAAGTCTTAAATCATGCCAATAAAATGCTACAAACTCCATAGTAACCATCTGTGACAACTACCAACCACCTAGTAACACCATAGCAACCACCAGATTACCCTAGCAACCGCCCGCGACCCTAGCAATGCCTAGCAACCACCCAGAACACCCTAGCAACCACCTAGCAACACCCTAGCAAACCACCCAGAACACCCTAGCAACACGCCTAGCAACCACCCAGAACACCCTAGCAACCACCTAGCAACGCCCTAGCAGCCACCCAGAACACCCTGGCAACCACCCTGGCAACCGCCTAGCAACCACCCAGAACACCCTAGCAACACCTGGCAGCCCTAGCACCACCCAGAACACCCTAGCAACCACCTGGCAACCACCCAGAATACCCTGGCAACCTGGACAGCAACACCCTAGAAACCACCCAGAATACCCTGGCAACGCCTGGCAACCACCCGGAACACCCTGGCAACCGCCTAGCAACACCCTAGCAACCACCCAGAACACCCTGGCAACCACCTGGCCAACCGCAGGAACGCCTGGCAACCACTGGCAGAACACCCTGGCAACCGCCGGCAACCGCCTGGCAACCGCCTAGCAACCACCCAGAACACCCTAGCAACCGCCTGGCAACCATCCAGAATACCCTAGAACGCCTGACAACAACACCCTAGCAACCACCCGGAATACCACCTAGCAACGGCCTGGCAACCACCCGGAACACCCTAGCAACCAGCCTAGCAACACCCTAGCAACCACCCAGAACACCCTAGCAGCAGCCTGGCAACCACCCAGAACACCCCTAGCAACCGCCTAGCAACCGCCCAGCAACCACCTAGCAACTCCATGTTTCTACCACCATGAAATAGCAACCACCCAGCACCTGAACATCGTGCAGACATGGTTGTTGGCTCGTATTCAATCATGTACATTACCCTAGCAACCGGGTGGTGTTTTTGCCACTGCAAGCACCATTCACATTTTCTTCTGGAAATGTACATTCTAGTTATTATTATTCTTTTAACAAAAGCACATTATTGTTCGTCATACTTATTCTCCTGCTTACCACAGTTTTTGTCACAGACCCATGAAAGAGGCGTCAAATCGCATGCGGCCTTGTCGGGAATCCTTTTATAAGCGATCGGGGTACGATGTTGGGGGCAAATAATTGACAATGCATTGGGGCCAACTTTGGCGGGTCGTAGCTCAGAGCGAGAATTTCGTGAAAACTTATGAATCACCACACTTGAAGAGGCTGGCAGGCTCTGTAAGACCATACCTCAAAATGGGGTAAAAGTTGCACCCTGAGAGGAGCGTCCCAAAGTTGCCCCATTGACTTTCAATGGTGTAGGACGGCCCATGAAATGGGCCGTCCTTTCAATTGAACCGCTTTTCAATTGAACATAACTCTGGATCACAGTGTCATAGAGACAAGGGGGCGGGCTCATTTGACTCAGACGACCAATCAGCATCTCAGGATCATTGTGAAGCTATCAAGCCACGCCCCTAGCAACCATTTAGAGCACCTTAGCAACACGTCCCATAGACTTCCATTGAAAGAGATCAAAGGGATATCTCAGGATAGAAGTGTCATAGAAACATGAGGGTGGGCTCGTTTGACTCGGGGCAGCAAGCAGCCAATCCTGAATCACCTCAACACACACTGGCCACGCCCTAGCAACCATTGTCGACCACCTTAGCAACCAAAATTCACAGACTCATAGCTCAGAGAGTGGATTTCGTAGAAATGTGAAATTTGCCACATTTGAAGAGGCTGACGGGCTCTGTATGAACATACCACACAATGGGGTAAAACTTGCACCCTAGAGAGGCGTCCCAAAGTTGCCCCATTGACTTTCTATGGTCAATTGAACATAACTCTGGATCACAGTGTCATAGAGACAAGGGGCGGGCTCATTTGACTCAGGCGACCAATCAGCATCTCAGGATCATTGTGAAGCTATCAAGCCACGCCCCTAGCAACCATTTAGAGCACCTTAGCAACACGTCCCATAGACTTCCATTGAAAGAGATCAAAGGGATATCTCAGGATAGAAGTGTCATAGAAACATGAGGTGGGCTCGTTTGACTCGGGGCAGCAAGCAGCCAATCCTGAATCACCTCAACACTCACTGGCCACGCCCTAGCAACCATTGTCGAGCACCTTAGCAACCAAAATTCACAGAGGAATATCTTCCATTCTGAATGTCACAGAGGCGTGGGAGTTGGTTTATATCATTATACTGACAAGAAGCCTTTGGAGTATCGTGATTGCTAGCTGCCAAGCCACTCCTAACAACCAAACAGAGTACCCTAGCAACCGTTTTGCAAGACCTATATCTCTGCATCAGAACATCGTATAGAGATGGGGGTTGGTTTATACATTCACACTGACTTTGGAGCTTCATGATTGGCAGCTGCCAAGCCACTCCCTAGCAACCAAACAGAGTACCCTAGCAACCGTTTTGCAAGACCAATATCTCTGCATCAGAACATCGTATAGAGATGGGGGTTGGCTCTTTTGACTCATGCTAGCAAACAGGACTTGCTACATGCTAGCAGTGAATAGCTACATGCTAATAGCGCTTAGCTAAGTGCTAAATCATGCCAATAAAATGCTACAAACTCCATAGTAACCATCTGTGACAACTACCAACCACCTAGTAACACCATAGCAACCACCCAGATTACCCTAGCAACCGCCTAGCAACACCCTAGCAACCACCCAGAACACCCTAGCAACCACCTAGCAACACCCTAGCAACCACCCAGAACACCCTAGCAACCACCTAGCAACCGCCTAGCAACCACCCAGAACACCCTAGCAACCGCCTAGCAACCGCCTAGCAACGCCCTAGCAACCACCCAGAACACCTAGCAACCACCTAGCAACCACCCAGAACACCTAGCAACCACCTAGCAACCACCCAGAACACCCTAGCAACCGCCTAGCAACCACCCTGAACACCCTAGCAACCACCTAGCAACACCCTAGCAACCACCCAGAACACCCTAGCAACCGCCTAGCAACACCCTAGCAACCACCCAGAACACCCTAGCAACGCCTGGCAACACCCTAGCAACCACCCAGAACACCCTAGCAACCGCCTGGCAACCACCTAGAGCACCCTAGCAACTGCCTAGCAACTTCCTAGCAACCACCCAGAAATCCCTAGCAACCGCCTAGCAACCACCCAGAGCACACTAGCAACCGCCTAGCAACTGCCTAGCAACCACCAAGAACACCCTAGCAACCACCCAGAACACCCTAGCAACCGCCTAGCAACCACCCAGAACCCCTAGCAACCGCCTAGCAATGCCCTAGCAACCATCTATAACAACCATTTAACCACATTTAGCAATGAAGACACATGTCTACAGCGCCGAGTTTTGCCACTGCAAGCTCCACTCACATTTTCTTCAGGAAATGTACATTCTAGTTATTATTATTCTTCTGAGATTAAATTTCTGACTGCTACTCCTCCTAGAGCTTTAACTCTACAAACTCGAAACTCGCAACATATCTCCGAACTATTCTGACTCGAGTTGCTATATCTTTTCTAAGCGATCGGGTTTATGCTAATCGTACAATTAGCGAAAAACCACAAAAACGCATCGACAATGCATTGCGGCAAACTTCGACGGGTTGTAGCGCAGAGCGAGAATTTCGTAGAAACTTGTGAATCACAACATTTGAAGAGGCTATCAAGCTGAGCGAGAACATACCCCGCAGTGGGGTATAAGTTTTACCCCTGGGGCGCAAGAGCCCCCCAAAAATGTCCCATAGACTTACATGGTGAGGGGACGGCCCATGAAATAGCATATAGGTTGAAACTACAATGGTAATTTACATAGGAAATGATCTATTGACTCTTTATATCTACTGACTCTATGTATCTATCTATCTAAAATCATGCTAGCAACATGCTAATCATGCTAAAATCATGCTAGCAACATGCTAATCATGCTAGCAACATGCTAGTCACATGCTAATCATGCTAGCAACATGCTAATCACGCTAGCAACATGCTAGCAACATGCTAATCATGCTAAAATCATGCTAACAACAATGCTAATCATGCTGAAATCATGCTAGCGACATGCTAATCACGCTAGCAACATGCTAGCAACATGCTAATCATGCTAGCAACATGCTAATCACGCTAGAAACATGCTAGCAACATGCTAATCACGCTAGCAACATGTTAGCAACATGCTAATCATGCTAGAAACATGCTAGCAACATGCTAATCATGCTAGCAACATGCTATCAAACATGCTAGTCACATGCTAATCATGCTAGCAACATGCTAGCAACATGCTAATCATGCTAACAACATGCTAGCAAACATGCTAATCATGCTAAAATCATGCTAGCAACATGCTAGTAACATGCTAATCATGCTAGCAGCATGCTAACAACATGCTAATCATGCTAAAATCATGCTAGCAACATGCTATCAACATGCTAATCATGCTAAAATCATGTTAGCAACGTGCTAGCAACATGCTAATAATGCTAGCAACATGCTAGTCACATGCTAATCATGCTAGCAACATGTTAATCACGCTAGCAACATGCTAAAATCATGCTAGCAACATGCTAAAATCATGCTAGCAACATGCTAATCATGCTAGCAACATGCTAGTCACATGCTAATCACGTTAGCAACATGCTAGTCACATGCTAATCACGTTAGCAACATGCTAATCACGCTAGCAACATGCTAAAATCATGCTATCAACATGCTAGCAAACATGCTAATCACGCTAGCAACATGCTAGCAACATGCTAATCATGCTAGCAACATGCTAAAACATGCTAATCACGCTAGCAACATGCTAGCAACATGCTAATCACGCTAGCAACATGCTAAAATCATGTTACCAACATGCTAACAACATGCTAATCATGCTAGCAACATGCTACCAACTTGCTAATCATGCTAGCAACATGCTAGCAACATGCTAATCATGCTAGCGACATGCTAGCAACATGCTAATCATGTTAAAATCATGCTAGCAACATGCTAATCAAGCTAGCAACATGCTAATCATGCAAAAATCATGCTAGCAACATGCTAGCAACATGCTAATCATGCTAGCAACATGCTAGCAACATGCTAATCATGCTAGCAACATGCTAGCAACATGCTAATCATGCTAGCGACATGCTAGCAACATGCTAATCATGCTAGCAACATGCTAGCAACATGCTAATCATGCTAAAATCATGCTAGCAACATGCTAATCATGCTAGCAACATACTAAAAACATGCTAATCACGCTAGCAACATGCTAGCAACATGCTAATCACGCTAGCAACATGCTAAAATCATGTTACCAACATGCTAGCAACATGCTAATCATGCTAGCAACATGCTAACAACTTGCTAATCATGCTAGCAACATGCTAGCAACATGCTAATCATGCTGAAATCATGCTAGCAACATGCTAGCAACATGCTAATCATGCTAGCGACATGCTAGCGACATGCTAGCAACATGCTAATCATGTTAAAATCATGCTAGCAACATGCTAATCAAGCTAGCAACATGCTAATCATGCTAAAATCATGCTAGCAACATGCTAATCATGCTAGCGACATGCTAACAACATGCTAATCATGCTAAAATCATGCTAGCAACATGCTAATCAAGCTAAAATCATGCTAGCAACATGCTAAAATCATGCTAGCAACATGCTAGCAACATGCTAATCATGCTAGCAACATGCTAACAACATGCTAATCACGCTAGCAACATGCTAGCAACATGCTAATCATGCTAGCAACATGCTAATCACGCTAGCAAAATGCTAAAATCATGCTAGCAACATACTAGCAACATGCTAATCATGCTAGCAACATGCTAGTCACATGCTAATCACGTTAGCAACATGCTAATCACGCTAGCAACATGCTAAAATAATGCTAGCAACATGCTAGCAACATGCTAATCACGCGAGCAACATGCTAATCATACTAAAATCACGCAAGCAACATGCTAATCATACTAAAATCATGCTAGCAACATGCTAATCATGCTAACAACACGCTAGCAACATGCTAATCATGCTAAAATCATGCTAGCAACATGCTAATCACGCTAGCAACATGCTAGCAACATGCTAGCAACATGTTATCAACATGCTAATAATGCTAGCAAAACATTCTAATCATGCTAGCCTAACTTATTCGCTACTTTTAAAACTTAAACTTTTAAAACTTTTAAAACTATTAAAACAAACTTTTAAAACTATTAAAACTTAAACTTTTAAAACTTAAACTTTTAAAACTAATAAAACATAAACTTTTAAAACTTAAACTTTTTAAACTATTAAAACTTAAACTTTTAAAACTTATAAAACTTTTAAAACTTTTTAAAACTTTTAAAACTTTTAAAACTTTCCAAACTTTTTAAAACTTTCTGGTCCGGCTTTCGCAAGCCAACTTAAAGTTTGTTCACAAACTTTTTTATCTAGTTATGTATGTACAGTTATGATATGTGCAAAGGAGGATGGATTCAATGGCAGAGTAGAACTGTTTCAGCAGCTCCTGTGGTAGGTTGAACTTCATCAGCTGGCGAAGGAAGTACAACCTCTGCTGGGCCATTTTCACAATGGAATCAATGTGATTGGTCCACTTCAGGTCCTGGGAGATTGTGGTGCCCAGGAATCTGAATGACTCCACTACAGCCACAGTGCTGTTCATGATGGTGAGTGGGGGGAGAGCAGAGGGGGTTCTCCTTAAATCCACGATAATCTCCACTGTTTTGAACGTGTTGAGCTCCAGGTTGTTGAGACTACACCAGATAGCCAGCTCTTTAACCTACTGTCTGTAAGCAGACTCGTCACCGTCCTGGATGAGGCCGATGAGTGTGGTGTCGTCTGCAAACTTTAGGAGCTTGACAGAGGTGTCTTTAGAGATGCAGTCATTGGTGTACAGGGAGAAGAGTATTGGGTAGAGAACACAGCCCTGAGCGGCAACAGTGGTGATCGTACAGGTGCTGGATGAGAATTTTCCAGCACCTGGAAACTGTCAGGAAGCTGGTGATCCACTGACAGATGGAGGTGGGCATGGGGAGCTGAGTTAATTTGGGCTGGAGGAGTGATGGGATGATGGTGTTAAAAGCAGAGCTGAATTCTAGAAACAGGATCCTCACAGAAGTCCCTGGTCTGTCCAGATGCTGCAGAGCATAATACAGTCCCATGTTGACTGCATCATCCACAGACCTGTTTGCTCTGTAGACAAACTGTAGGGTTTCTAGTAAGGGTCCAGTGATGTCCTTCAGTTAAGCCAAAAGCAGTCTTTCAAATGATTTCATGGCCACAGACGTTAGAGCCACAGGTCTGTAGTCATTAAGTCCAGTAATTTTGGGTTTATTTGGGATGGGGATGATGGTGGAGCATTTGAAGCATGAGGGGACTTCACACAGCTCCAGTGATCGGTTGAAGATCTGTGTGAAGATGGGGGCCAGCTGGTCAGTGCAAGTTTTCAGACAGGCTGGTGTCACACCGTCTGGGCCTGCTGCCTTTCTTCTCTTTTTCTAGAACAGAGGAGGGAGAATTTAAGGAACTGTTTAAGTCAGTTTAATCTGGGGAAAACAGTCTCATTTCGGCTGTGTCTGAGGTTGCCAACCAAAAAATATGACCCATACTGGGTTCATAACATGGGCCTCATTGCTTCGGTCACAGCAGTAGTACCTTTGGGGCTACTCTTCGTGGGAGAGTTTCAGAGATGGGTTGCTTCTCTGAAATTAAATCCCTCCAGACATTTACACAGAAAGGTGCAAGTCTGATGGAAGGAATGGCAATGGGAGTAGTCTCAAATAGCAAGGGGGTCACCACAGATGCGTCCTCACTGGGTTGAAGAGTGATAATGGAGGGACAACCTGTGAATGGGGTATGGACAGAATCAGTCAAAGTAATACATATAAATTATCTTAAACTCCTTGCAGTTTCTCTGGCCCCCAAACACTTCCTTTCACAGATAAGAGGCTGTCATGTGTTAGTCTGATCAGACAACACAACAGTGGTTGCCTTTATAAACAGGCAAGGTGGAGTCCAATCGAGGAGTCTGCATTCCTTGGCAAAATAATAATGTTACGGAGCAGAAAGGACTTGTTGTCTCTCGGAGTGACACATGTGCCCGCCCAAACAAATATATCGAGGTGGATCTGTTGTCGAAGGGGAATCCTCAACTAGGGGAAGGGGGACTCCACCCATAGGTAGTTCAGGAAATATGGTGCAAATACGGTCAGACAAAAGCGTATCTATTTGCCTCAGAAGAGAACACATATTGTCCCCTGTTCTTTTCACTAAGGGGGATGGTTGCGTTAACACATTCCTGGCCAGAGACCCTGTTATATGCTTTCCCACCGATAAGCCTTATCCTCCTCACACTGTCTAGGATAGGAACACAGAGGGTGAGGGTCCTCCTAATAGTCCCATTATGGCCAGGGAGGACATGGACAGCAGAGATAATTCAACTGCTGTGTTCGCGTCTACATTAACATTTATGCATTTAGCAGACGCTTTTATCCAAAGTGACTTACAGTGCATTCAGGCTATACATTTTTTTTTATCAGTATGTGTGTTCCCTGGGATTTTAACCCACAACCTTTTGCGCTGTTAATGCAATCTTCTACCACTGAGCTACAGGAACACCCAGCATCTATGGCGTCTTCCTCAGTATGGATATCTCCTCTCTCTGGCAGGGGGGAGGATTTTTCATCCACATCCAGAGAGGTGGAATCTTTTGGTCTGGCTTGTGAAAGGTCTAATCTGAACTGGGCCTGCCCTGGGTCTGCCTCATAATATGATCTCCACCATACAGAGTGCTAGAGCAGACACCACCAGATCTCTGTATGAGGCAAAATGGAAAAGTTTTGAAATATGGTGTCAGGAAAGACAGAAGATCGGATATCCTTACCTTCCTTCAGGAGATGCTAGAAGGCCAAGCCTTCTCTACAATCAAAGTGTACCTGGCGGCCGTTCCATCTTGCCACATGGGTTTTAACGGTGAAACAGTTGGAAAGCATCCTATCGTAAATAGATTTATGAAGGGTGAGCACCAACTGAGACAATCACCAAACCTATGTTACAACATGGGATCTGTCCCTGGTACTGGAAGCACTCAGGAAAGTCCTTTTTGAACCCTTGGAGCAGGCATATTTGAAGATTGTCTCATATAAGACAGCTTTACTTCTCGCCCTAACCTCTATGAAGCGGGTAGGAGCATTATATGTATTCTGCTGTAAGTAGGTTGCACCTCGACAGATATTTAAACAGGATGAGTGCTGAAGAAAAAGTCAAAACTGAAGGAAATATTTTCCAGTGTTTTACTTGAAATATTCAGTTGCACAACATTATTTTTTGTGAAACTATAATGCAAACAAAACATACATTAAGTATAAAGAATGTCTAAAAGTTATTTTTAGGAAAGAAAGGAACAAATCTAGAATTATCACGTGAGAGAGAAACAGCAATCTTCTTATTCAAATGCACAACAATGTTTCTTTCTAAATGGCATGAAATACTTACTTTTTAACATATAATAAATTCAATAAACAAACTTACAGACGATGGCCTCTGGCATGAAATAACAGAAATATAGCTTTGATCAGGCAGGCATCGCTGCTGCTGTGAAGTGAAATCTAAGATGGCTGCCATGACCTCTGACCTAAATCACATGATGCATCTTAACCAATAAAATAAACCCAAAATGAAATGACTATTTAAACAATCAGAACAACATGCATTATCTATAAAATCTGCCTTGGTACAGGCAGTGCTGGAAGCACTGTAAAGAAAAGGTAAAGGAGCATAGGAGACTCCTAAGTGCAATGAATAAGCTAGGGGATGCCCAGATATTGGGCGTTTTCTATCAAATCAAATCAAATCAAAATCAAATCAAATCAAATCACTTTTATTGTCACATCACCACAGCACAAGTGCCTTGGTGAGTGAAATTCTTATGAGCGTGCTCCAGACAGTGCAAAAAAAACGAAATAATTTACATATGGACAGTACATATTTACAGACTGTACAGAAGACAATGTGCAAAAACACGTGCAAAATGTGAAGACAATGTGCAAAATACACATACATATACTCAGTATGCACAGTGTACTATAAAGACATATTTAGTTACCAATACACATTATATACCGTATGTACACGTCTGCATTATGTACACATCTATACATAGTAATATGTGAAGGTGCAACAGATTATAAATTTACAGCAGATTGGTTGTGCAACAGATAGTTGTGCAAAGGTGCAACAGATTATGCATGTGCAATGTCGTGGATGTGCTTTGTATGGTGTCCAGTGATAGCATGTGTTAGTGCAGTGTGTGCGTGTAGTCCAGTTGAACTGTGTTAAAGTGCAGTGCATGGCAAGTTGTGTGAGTGGGAGTGTGATGTAGGGTGAGATATTTCCGACTGTTCATTAGCCTGATAGCTTGAGGGAAAAAGCTATCCCTCAGTCGGCTAGTGCGGAATCGGATGCTGCGGAGACGTCTCCCTGAGGGCAGCAGAGAGAGCAGTCTGTGGGACGGGTGGCTGGAGTCTTTGATAATCCTCCGGGCTTTCCTTGTACACCGCCTGGTGTAGATGTCCTGGAGGGAGGGAAGCTCACCTCCAACAATGTGGCGGGCAGTTCGCACAACCCATTGCAGAGCTTTGCGGTTGCCAACGGTGCTGTTTCCAAACCAGGCGGTGATGCAGCCGGTCAGGATGCTCTTCACAGTGCAGGAGTATAATGATCTGAGGATGCTGGGGCTCATTCCAAACTTCCTCAGCCATCTCAGGAAGAAGATACGCTGATGTGCCTTCTTCAGCACTGCATCTGTGTGAGCAGACCATGTGAGATCCTCGGTGATGCGAACGCAGAGGATCTTAAAGCTGCTCACCCGCTCCACAGGTGTCTTGTCGATGGTGATGGGTGTGTGTTCTCTGCTCTGTCTCCTGTAATCCACCACCAGCTCCTTGGTCTTATCGATGTTGAGTGAGAGGTGGTTCTCCTGACACCATTTAGTCAGGGTACTCACCTCCTCTCTGTAGGACGTCTCATCGTTGTCGGTGATCAGGCCTATCACCGTTGTGTCATCAGCAAATTTGACGATGACGTTGGAGCTGTGTGTTGCTGTACAGTCCTGTGTGTACAGGGAGTACAGGAGTGGGCTGAGGACGCAGCCCTGCAGAGCACCAGTGTTGAGGATCAGAGAAGATGAGGTGTTGTTGTCCATTCTGACCACTTGACTTCTGCCTGTGAGGAAGTCCAGGATCCAGCTGCACAGAGATCTGTTCAGTCCCAGAGTCTGGAGCTTCGCAACCAGTGTGGCAGGCACTATGTTGTTAAATGCCGAACTATAATCCACGAACAGCATCCTCACATAGGTGTTCTTATTTTCCAGGTGGGAGAGAGCAGTGTGCAGGGTGAAGGCAATAGCATCGTCTGTGGAACGGTTACTGCGGTATGCAAATTGTAGTGGGTCCAGTGAAGCAGGCAGCACAGAGCAGATGTGCTTCTCAAAACACTTGCTGAAGATGGGGGTCAGAGCAACGGGCCTCCAGTCATTCAAGCATGTGATTTTATTTTTCTTAGGTATGGGCACAATGGTTGATTTTTTGAAGCATGAGGGAACCACAGACAGAGAGAGGGACAGATTGGAAATGTCTGTAAAAACCCCAGCTAGCTGGAAAGCGCATGCTTTGAGCATAGTGAGATTCTATATCCCATAGTGAGATGTTGACCCGAAAGAGAACATTGGGTTATGGTTATAACCTTGGTTCTCTGAGGGGATGAGAGAGACATCTCACCAGAGGGCCCATTATTCTTATACTCGAAAGAGCTGTAAAGTATGCCATACTGAGCCAGTGCTGCTGTTTAAATAAGGAAGGGGTGGGGCTTCTTGTGAGCATGGGCCTGATGGGTGTGATTGTATAGGGCTTCATGGATGGCCACGGAAGAGGCGTTTACATAGTGAGATGTCTCACTCATCTTCCTCAGAGAACCAAGGTTATAACGTACTGCTTTGTAAAGCACTGCAATACATTGAGGTGTAAGTACTATCTGCCACAATTTACACTAATTACAGTCTCACAGTGTAGGTGATACCAGGTTTTGATATACTTGGGTGATGGAGAAGTCGATTAGTGAACAGAAGAGATGGACGACAGTGCGTGAGTGTCTTGCTTAATACTTGTTTGTAGATCTGTTGTTTAAATTATTACTTGCTGCTAGAAAGGAATATTTAGTTTCCTACGTATTTCTAGTCTGTATTTTCGTTTTGGTTTATATTTTTGATTGCACTTACTGGTAATTATAATAATTGCCCGTCGACTAAGAAGGAGCCTGTGTTTCTTGAATAGTTCCCTTCCTGCACGTAAGTGCGAAGTGTAGTTTCGATTTGAGTAATTTGCCCTGCTAGCTATTGACTGCACTAATTAGAAGGTGGCCACAGCGACTGTAAACTCTTTAAACTGCTTGGTCACTGTCATACCTTTGGAGAAGTCGATTAGTAAACAGAAGAGACGGACAGCAGCGTGTGAGTGTCTTGCTTAATGCTTATTTGTAGATCTATTGTTTAATTAATTAATTGCTGCCAGGAAGGAATATTTAGTTTCCTACCTATTTCTAATCTGTATTTTCGTTGTAGTTTATATTTTTGAGTGCACATACTGGTAATAATAATAATAATAATAATAATAATAATAATAATAATTGCCCATCGGCTAAGAAGAAGCCTGTGTCATTTGAATTGCTCCCTTCCTGCATGTAAGTGCGAAGTGTAGTTTCAATTTGAGTAATTTGCCCTGCTATAGGCTATTTTTTGTGCTAATTAGAAGGTGGCCACAGCTCTTTTCACTTTAGTCTCTTAGAATGTGTATTTATTTGATGTCTGAGCATGTTCAGCCCTCGTGTTCAGCCTCTTCGTGTAAAGACCTGCGACTTTTTCCTGCGTGACTTTAACCGAGGAATGAAACTGAGCAACACATTTAAGTATAATTTTTATCTTCCCTTCACACACGCTCCTTTTCTGTCTTCTTACTTTCCACCTCTGTCATGTGTTTCCAAAACATTCCGGTTGTCTCTCAACCACGCTCTACCATCACACACAGACGGCAACGCATTCTTGCTAATCTGCTTCCTATCTCTTCATCTTCTACTGCACTTCTTTCTTTCTCTGTGGATCTTTGGAATTGTCAGTCAGCTGTCAACAAAGCAGACTTAATTTCTGCTTTTTCTTTACAATCCACACCCAACCTCTTGACTGAGACTTGGATTCGTCCAGAAGTCTCAGCAACCCCTGCTGCTCTCTATAATAATTTATCTTTCTCTCACACCCCACGTCAGGTTGGCCCGGGGTGGGGGCACTGGTCTGCTCATTTCAAACAACTTGAAATACTCAACCCACTCTCCCCTAGGGTCAAACTGACCCTCTTCAGTTTGCCTACCGGCCAAATAGGTCTACTGATGATGCCATCTCTCAGGTACTGCACTCCTCCCTCACTCACATTGACAGCAAAAATGGCAACTATGTCAGGCTGCTATTCATTGACTATAGCTCCGCTTTCAATACTATAGTCCCCACCAAGCTGGCTGTTAAACTCTCAGACCTCGGCCTAAACACTTCACTTTGTGACTGGATTCAAGATTTCCTCACCGACCACAAGTGGTGAAAGTCGGCCAGTTCACCTCCAACTCAATCACCCTGAACATAGGAGCCCCACAGGGCTGTGTCCTGAGCCCCTGCTATACTCTCTATACACCCACGACTGCATGTCCTCTCACAGCTCCACATCTATCATTAAATTTGCTGATGATACTGTGGTCCTGGGCCTCATTAACAACGATGACGAGACCGCATACTTGGATGAGGTGGAGACTTACATCATGGTGCCAGGACAACTGTCTCTCTGAACGTGAGCAAAACCAAGGAGCTGATCGTGGACTTCAGGAAGAGACAGCAGCAGCCCCACACTCCTCTTATGATCAGTGGGACCCCTGTGGAGAGGGTGAGCTGCTTCAAGTACCTCGAGTAAACATCTCCGAGGACCTGACATGGACTACACACATCCAAACACAGGTGAAGAAAGCCAGGCAAAGGCTGTACCATCTCACGACAGCTGAGGAAATTCAGGGTCTCACCAGCTATCCTGAAAACTTTCTATTCAGGGCCATAGAAAGTGTTCTGACTCAGTGCATCTCAGTGTGGTATAATAATGCCACAAACCAGGACTGCAAAGCTCTACAGAGAGTCGTGCGCCTAGCTGAGCGCATCTCAGGGTCTGCTCTCCCCTCTCTGCAGGACATCTACCTCAAACGCTGCAGAAGCAGAGCTGCTAAAATCATCAAAGACTCAAATCACCCCGGTAACCATCTTTTCTGTTTACTGCCATCTGGCAGGCGCTACAGGAGCTTGATGGCAAAGACAGAGAAACTGAGGAAGAGCTTCTTCCCTCAGGCCATCAGGCTCCTTAACACAAACTCTGTTCCATAAACTTTCACAAGACTCATTATTATCTGTAAAAAATAACAAAAACATTCATATTCTCATCATCCGTATTGCCGCTTATGTGTGCATACCCAGTACAACCCGTTGCACATCCCTCTCATCCCTTCTGTTTATACTAATATTTATTAAGTCCCATATACTGTTTTTGCACATCCTATTTGTTTTGCACATCTTACTGTTTTACTGTTTTGCACTTTTCTTTATTCTATTGCACATTTTACTTTTTAGTTCTTTTTACCTATATATATATATATATATATATATATATATATATATATATATATATATATATATGCTCTGTGTGGTGTTTTATTTTTTTTTATTCTTTGCACTGTCCACTGAGCGGACCTGATTTGACCTACATTTCACTTTTGATTATACCCTGTATAATTTATCATGTGACAAATAAAGAAACCTTGGACCTTGAACCCTATGCAATTAGAATTTGAATCTCATGCGATTACTGTAACCGCTCCTATAAAACTCCAGGTTGTGGTGATTTACTGCCTCCCTGTGCAAATTCTAGGCATCTTCCTAGAGGAGCTGGATGGGCTGCTGTCCTCTTTCATGGAGGATGGCAGTCCACTTTTAGTCTTTGGCGAATTCAACATTCATCTAGACAATCCTTATGCTACACACTTCCATTCACTCCTTGCTTCAATTGATCTCAAATGCCTCAACACTACAAGCATGCACAAATCAGGCAACCAACTTGATTTAATTCACACACGCTACCGTATCGCAGAAAACATTTTGGTAGAACCCCTACATATCTCTGACCATTTCTTCATTACATTTAAACTACATTTTGCAACCTGTGTGCCACCAACCCCTATACCGGTTACTTTTAGACAAAAACCTATGCCCCCCCCCCCATTTTTCATCTGTAGTATCCTCCTTTCTTCCCTCACCTACCCATTTCTCATATCTGTATGTGACTGCAGCAACTGACACTTTATGCTTTACTTTAACCTCTTGTCTAGACTATATTTGTCCTCTCTCCTCCAGGCCGGCACAGGCTGCCCTTCTAACCCCTGTTATCCAAGGTTCTTCGTGATCAATGGACCAAACTCAGGGTAGCAGAGAGAAAATGGCGCAAATCAAAAGATCCATCAGACCTGAGTATGTATCAGTCTTTGCTTTCATCTTTTTCTGCTGAAGTCCACACTGCCAAATCGTCATATTTCCACAACAAGATCAAGAGTGCTCCAGGCACGCGTAACCTCTTCAGAACATTTTATTCTCTCCTCTTTCCCCTTCCACTATCTCCCACCACTTCTGTAACAGCTTAGAATTTTGCCACATTCTTCACCGACAAAACTAGAACAATCAGTAGTCAGTTCTCATCTCCACACACACACACAGAACGTCTAAACAACCGCATCCACTGTTAATACTCCCCTCTTCTCATTCTGCCCCATCACTGAGGCAGAAGTATCCAAATTTCTCCTCTCCAGCCATACTACAACATGTCTTCTAAACCCAATCCCCTCACACCTTCTCCAAGCAATCGCTCCTACACTTTTACCAGCCACACACATCATCAACACATCTCTCCTCACAGTCACCTTCCCAACTGCATTCAAGCAGGCTCGGGGTAACCCCACTGCTAAAAAAACTACATTAAACACTTATCTTATGGACAGCTACAGACCTGTCTCTCTCCACCCATTAATAGCAAAAACACTCAAACAATTAATTTTCAGCCAGATATTGTTTCTTTCACTGAAAAAAAAACTAAACACTAACCAGTCAGGTTTCAGGAGTGACCATTCAACTTAGACTGTGCTACTGTCGGTTACGGAAGCCTTGCAGACTGCTAAAGCTGATTACAAATCATCAGTTCTCATTCTGCTGGATCTATCTGCTGCTTTTGACACTGTCCATCATCAAATCTTCCTGTCCACCCTCTCATCACTGGGCATCCCATTGGGAATTTAATTCATATCTCACCGGTAGGTCTTTCGGGGTGGCCTGGGGAGGGGAGGTATCCAAAGCACATCAACTGGTCACTGGGGTTCCCCAGGGATCAGTTCTTGGACCCCTCCTCTTCTCCACGTACACAACATCACTGGGTCCCATCATACAGGCACATGGCTTCTCCTACCATTGCTACACTGATGACACACAGCTCTATTTCCCTTTTCAATCAAATGATCCAACGGCAGCTGCACGGATCTCAGGCTGCCTGGCGGACATTTCGGCATGGATGAAAGAACATCACCTCCAACTCAACCTGGCAAAGACTGGGCTTCTAGTCTTCCCTGGCACCCCAACTCTACATCATGATTTCATCATCCAGCTATTTTTTTCTACAATTACCTCATAAACTTTGATCAGAAATCTTGGTGTAATCTTAGATGACCAGCTGACCTTCAAAAACCACATTGCAAAGACTGCTCGATCTTGCAGGTTTTCACTACACAACATCAGAAAGATCAGGCCCTTACTAACAGAGCATTCTGCACAACTTCTTGACCAGGCCCTTGTCATTTCCATGCTGGACTACTGCAATGCTGTAACGAGGACGCTGAGGCCGAGTGAGAATCTATGTGCGGGAGTTTATTAAAGGCAGTTACCACAAACACATATGAGAAGGCAGGCAGAGGCTCAAAACCAAAGTAGCAGTCAGATCTGTCAACATACAAAGGGGAATTCCAAAAGGCAAGGGTGAGTAGGCAGGCAATAGGTCTAAGCAAAAACATCAGTCCGATCAGGTAACCAAAACAAAGGGGATAATCCAGATAATCGAAAAACAGAGAGCTAGGCAGAATCATACACAGTAGTCAGGCAGGTAAGATCAGGAAATAATGCTTGGTAAGGCAGATCAACTGGAAATACTTCGCAATGAGTACAAGTAAGGTATCTGGTTATAAAGTATTTCAAACAGGAAACGAGTGTAGAAGAAGTAGAGGAGCACAGTCAGTACTCGGGTGAGGGCTCCCTCTGCTGGTTTGGCATTACAAATGACCTTCTGGCTGGACTTCCATCAAGCACAATCAAACCTCCACAAATGGTGCAGAATGCAGCGGTATGACTGGTTTTTAACGAGCCCAAAAATAACCCATGTTACACCCCTGTGTATCTCCTTGCACTGGCTCCCAGTCGCAGCTCGCATCAAATTCAAGACATTGATGCTTGCATATAGAACAGCCACAGGCTCAGCACCTGCCTACTTCCACTCTCTATTATGAATCTACATCCCTTCCAGAAGTCTGAGATCCACTATTAAGTGACGCCTCGTGGTACCACCGCAGACAGGCTCAAAATCACTCTCCAGAACATTCTCGTTCACCATTCCTGGCTGGGATCGTCCCACCCCTATGCGGAATGCTGAATCCCTGACACTTTTCAAGCGACAGCTGAAAACTCATCTTTTTCAACACTACTTGACTTCATCCTAATAAAAAAAAAATGTGTCTTTCTCTTTATTTATTACTTCCCTTTCTAGTTTGTACTTATTTAAACAATGCCTGAGACTTGGTATGATGAGCACTTCTTCTGTCTGTTTGCCTCTCTAAGATGAATCGCTGTATGTATTCCCCAATTGTAAGTCGCTTTGGATAAAAGCGTCTTGAAAATGACTTAATGTAAACACACTCCACTACTCCATACATATTAATACAGATCAATATAAGAGTATAACACTGTGTAATGAATAGTGTGATTAAACAGATCTGAATGAATGTCTATGTAAGACAGACAATTTGGTTAAAAATACTGACAGTGCAATAAATATTATTTATCTTTCTTGAAAAATAATTGTAATTGTTTATGATCAGGTTTTTTTGCCCGTTGACATTTTAAACCTCAGTCTAGTGATCCATCACACATTGTACTTTCTCTGTCATTGTTCTCTACAGGTTGAGTGATTGTGGCATCACAGATGAAGGTTGTGCTGCTCTGGCTTCAGCTCTGAGATCAAACCCATCACACCTGAGACACCTGGATCTGTCTAAGAATAAAATAGGAAAATCAGTGAATCTGCTCTCTGATGTACTACAAAATCCTGACTGTAAACTGGAGATACTGTGGTAAGATTATATTTGACATAATGTAAAATGTGTGTGAAGTGAAAGTAAATAAATAAATAAAAAAATCACCTAAAAAAAGTCAGAATACAACAAGTCAGACCTAATGTAAAAGTAGATATTGTTTGTGAATGGAATACTTACTACTGACTGGATGAGACAACTGTCAATCAAGATACAGAGATACAGAAAGTAAAACATTGTGTGGCTTTGTTTCTTGTACATGTGTGGACTTCTGTGTTCATGTTATAGCATTAGCAAAACCTTTAAATGGATTGTCTGTTTACACTAAGTACTAATAGCTCGTCTTGTTAGCAAAGACTTGACTGTTAGCCGACAAAATTACTAAAGAAACCAGTCAGATAAGTGAGAGAGTAAGAACAGTGCGCTTTTGAGGCGACCAACCCCGAGTACAAATCTGCATTTCTTCTCATTTATTTCATTGTATATTAGCTCAGAGAGGTGTTTATATTAAAGACAACAAGAACATATTCAAAATCTGGAAATAAAATGTCTAATATGTGTTTAATTAAAACTATATGTGGTGTCCCCATGTTGATCATATGGGCTGGTGAATCAACCACTTGCAGCTTCAGGAGCAGGTGTAGGGGTGGCTTTAATGATTCATAGCTAAACTGATCTGATCTGAGAGAGTGAAGAGTGTGTCATTGTTCTCTACAGGTTGGATTATTGTGGTGTCAAATATGAAGGTTGTGCTGCTCTGGCTTCAGCTCTGAGCTCAAACCCATCACACCTGAGACAACTGAGTCTATCTGGGAATAAAATAGGAGATTTAGGTGTGAAGCGTCTCTGTGCTGGACTGAAGGATCCTCGCTGTAAACTGGAGATACTGCGGTAAGATCATCTCTCTGATAATCTCATGTCTTTGTCTTACTGCTCTGGGTGTGTGTTCATGGTGTGTGTGTGTTCACTGCTGTGTGTGTGCACTTTGGATGAGTTAAATGCAGAGCACAAATTCCGAGTATGGGTCACCATACTTGGTCGAATGTCACGTCACTTTCACTTTAAGTAAGATGTCTTTTAATGTAAATTCTGACTAGACATACTACATCTCAGCACAAATGACTGAAGATGAAGTTCATTTCATTCATCTCCATCACATCACATGAGCTCTTGCTCCTGTTTTTGATCCACCAAACATTTACTGGAGCTTCAGTTTCTTCTGCTAGTTTGATTAATACTCCTTCACCTGCTCATCTCTGTGTAAGAGTTTATTTTCCTCTTATTTTCCACTTTTCTGAAATCCCATGAGCTCATTGTGTTCTCACAGATGTCATACAGATTTAACCTGAATGTTCAGATATTAATGTGTGATTTAGTGATTTCTGTTCAGTTTATAAGCTGCCAAACATGACACAATGATGTGTTTGATCACAAGAGTTAATAAATGAGATGTAATGAGGAACACGTGGCTCCTGTGAAGCTAATGTCCTCCTGTAGGTGTTTATTAGTAGTAGTAGTAGTAGTAGTAGCCCTTTATTGTCACTAGTACAAGTACCAGTGAAATTAGCCATCAACCTGTCCATACATACACAACATACATATGACAACGGGGTAGACAGAACAGGAAGACAGGGTATTAAGAAAAATACAGCTTTTACATGAGGAGAGAGAGGAGGAAAAAAAAAAATTTAACCCCCAGACTATGCTCCATTTGGAGTAGTCTGAGAACAGAAAAAAAAACCCACCTCAGCACAAAAGCACATATACCATAAACACATGACTTGCAACAGGGAGAACATATCCAGCTCTGGCAAGCAGCCATCCGGTCCGGTGCCATTTATTACGGCGCCGGTCACAGACCTGCTCGACAGGTGGCGGTACAAAGCGTTACAGAGGCAGTTGAATGGGGGAGGGGAGTAATGTCTGTAATGGGGGAAGGGAGCAAGAGAAGTCCCACTGCATCGCTCTCTCTCAGGGTAGTTATCCAGATGGCCTTGGCCAAGGCGCCGGTACGGGGAGCCAGAAAAGATAAGCTTGAATTGTTGTGACTTTTGGGGCGAACAGCTGCAAACTTCCACAGCTCATTCTCTTTGTCCATTCTGATCTCTGAAATCACCAAGTTTCACTTGCAAAGCTGTTAATTCCATCATGATGGCATCCATATTCCGGTTTATAGTCTCAGTCTCATTGCTCATTTCCGATAACCCAGGGTAAAGCCTAATCCAATCAGCAGAATACCTGTTATCATGGTGCCGAAAAGGTAGATATCCTCAGCGTCCTCAACGGAAAGAGCCGCCAGACATACGATTTGCCACCTCTCCCATGCATCCCTCGTATATCCGGCCGCGAACGTCCCGTCAGGACAAACAGGTTCCCCAGAACCCAGACTTCTCCTTGAGAAGATGGTATCAATCGCGCTGAGAGACCAGTTGATCAAATCCATAATTTTCTAGTTTGGAGAGCCGTGCAGAGAGAGTCTCTTCAATAGATGAGATGAGACGAGACAGCAGAAGCAAGCAGGGAGGAAAAAAAGGGTAGGGCGGGGAGTGAAATATATGCGACTACCTCTGTTGAGTGCCAAACGAGAAGAGCAGATTAGAGGAGCAAGTGACTGTTTCTCCAGACAGATCCGTCCTTATATCACTGAAACAATATCTCACATTCAGCTCTGTGTGTCTGTTCAGTCCTGAAGCACATGACAGTTTCAAACAGCACCATTGAGCATCAACATGCATAAATCTCATTCTATCAGCAGCAGTTTGTAGCAATGCTTGTCATTATATCTCCTCTCCTGCTCTGAGACCAGAGTCAATAACAAACTACAGACACTTGAACTACAATTCACATTGTGTCATTGTTCTCTACAGGTTAAGTAATTGGGGCATCACAGATGAAGGTTGTGCTGCTCTGGCTTCAGCTCTGAGATCAAACCCATCACACCTGAGAGAACTGAATCTGACTCGGAATAAAATAGATTCAGGAGTGAAGTTACTCTCTGATCTGAAAGATGATTCACATTATAAACTGGAGACATTTTACTATTGTGAGTATATTATTATTTAAATCCTTTAAAATGTTAAAAGTTTAGTAACAAGCCTCATATGTGTGTAATTGGAGAATATACAATACTAATTCGGTTTCACTTTAGTCCCAGTACATTAAACTCTGTTTAATTCAGTAATTGTCTATGAATATATGAATATGTTCATCTCTTCCAGTGTCTCTGTGTGTAAATGATAAAGAGAGAGTTGTTGATCATCACTGTTATTAATCTATGATCAGTTGTTCATTCATATCTCTGGCTGTAATATGAATATACTGTGTATTTCTGAACTGGATCTGCTGATGTGATGTGACAGCAGTAATGTCTCATACTCATATGTGACTGTCTGTGTGTTTTATTGTAGGACTCTCAGTATTCAGACGTCAGTCCAGGTTCCTCAGGATCAGCTGATGGTGAATAAGGAGACGTCACAGTCACACAATCAACAGAGACTCAGTGGTGGTCACTTCGTTACTGTACTTAAGAAAAGTTTTCAAGTGTCTGTACTTTACTGGAATAGTTTTATTTTAAGTTACTTTTACTTTTTACTTCACTATATTCCAAAGCATATGATCATACTTTTTATGTCACTATATTCCAAAGCATAAGATCATACTTTTTACTTCACTACATTCCAAAGCATATGATCATACTTTTTACTTCACTACATTCCAAAGCATATGATCATACTTTTTACTTCACTACATTCCAAAGCATATGATCATACTTTTTACTTCACTACATTCCAAAGCATAAGATCGTACTTTTTACTTCACTAAATTTCATAAAACATATCATTATTCCTTATAAAAAAGAAAAGTAAGTTACTAACGTCGAATTTTAAGATTAATTATTTTAACTGAAAATCATATTTAGGTCAAAACTGTCAGTTGTTTGTGATCTAAATCTGTTGTAAAAGGTGACCCATTTAAGCACACTGAAATGCTTGAATGCAGACAGATCAATGTCAGTGTCTCTATGTTTTAGGTAAAAAACCGAAACATTAAAATAACACCGATTAAATAAAATAACTCATGCACGTTCATATTCGTCGCTGTAAAAAGGGAAAACCAGGCATAACAGGGATAACCAGATATAGCGCTCAGAAATGCAGTGTAACACAAACAAGACTTCACAATGAGAGAGTGAAAACACAAACAAGACTTCACAATGAGAGAGTGAAAACACAAACAAGACTTCACAATGAGAGTGAAAACACAAACAAGACTTCACAATGAGAGAGTGAAAACACAAACAAGACTTCACAATGAGAGAGTGAAAACACAAACAAGACTTCACAATGAGAGAGTGAAAACACAAACAAGACTTCACAATGAGAGAGTGAAAACACAAACAAGACTTCACAATGAGAGAGTGAAAACACAAACAAGACTTCACAATGAGAGAGTGAAAACACAAACAATACTTCACAATGAGAGAGCGAAAACACAAACAAGACTTCACAATGAGAGAGCGAAAACACAAACAATACTTCACAATGAGAGAGCGAAAACACAAACAAGACTTCACAATGAGAGAGCGAAAACACAAACAAGACTTCACAATGAGAGAGCGAAAACACAAACAAGACTTCACAATGAGAGAGTGAAAACACAAACAAGACTTCACAATGAGAGAGTGAAAACACAAACAAGACTTCACAATGAGAGAGTGAAAACACAAACAATACTTCACAATGAGAGAGTGAAAACACAAACAAGACTTCACAATGAGAGAGTGAAAACACAAACAATACTTCACAATGAGAGAGTGAAAACACAAACAATACTTCACAATGAGAGAGTGAAAACACAAACAATACTTCACAATGAGAGAGTGAAAACACAAACAATACTTCACAATGAGAGAGTGAAAACACAAACAAGACTTCACAATGAGAGAGTGAAAACACAAACAAGACTTCACAATGAGAGAGTGAAAACAAACAAGACTTCACAATGAGAGAGTGAAAACATAGGGCTTATATAGGCAGAGTTACCCTTAAAGGAAAGGGCAGGTGTGAACATTTACTACAATATATATATATATATATATATATTATTTAAACTGGAACCAATTGCTGATTGTTTTGCTCATTTGCATTGATGTTATGCCTTGAGACACTAACATGTGTGTAATGGGTCAAACAGCACCAGAATCTGGAGCAGGACTTAATGGATGATAGCTGTGTTGTAGCTGATGCTTGTGTGTCAAGTTGTGATTTTAAACATGTCCAAAAGAAGATATTTGACCTGGATGGATGGATATTTAAGGAAAATGGAAAGAAAGGTATTTGTTCTGTGAGGTCAACTCAGACCGGTATTTTTCAACTCATTTGATAAAAGTTTTATGTGTGAGCTGACAATATGTAATTCTGCAAAAAAATAAAATCAATTTGGAAATTCCCTGAAAATCTCATCCAAAAACTTTGGCCCTGATCTTAATGCATGGTTTTTCCTTCTGGAGCATCAGTAACTGTTTGAATCTTCTGTAATAGTTGCATATGAGTCCCTCATTTGTCCTCGGTGTGAAAATATGGATCTCAAAATCATACAGTCATTGTCGGAAAGCGTTTAAATACACAAAAATGCTGGAAAACCAAATAATTTTTGGTCGCTGAAGGATTTTTCTGAAGAACAGCAGACAGTTTAGCTGTTCAGGACAAAAAGGGACTCATGAACAACTATCACTAAACAAAAAAACTAAACTGGATCATTTAGATAACAACACGGTATTAATAATCTAGGGGGTGAAAACTTTTGAACAGGGTCATTTTTATAAATTCATATATTTTCTCCTGTGTACTACATGTAAACATCTGTTATGTGAAATATCTTATTCAGGTCAGTACTAAATAAACAATAACATGGATTGTGTATTATCCCTCTTACTTGGTCAAATAATCAACATTTTGCAGATTCTGAAAGACTTCAACTGTATATGTCAACCTATTTCTACTAAAGATACTCTACTGAGGGATAGTAAACATGTAGTTGCAAATGAACGAGTATTAGTTGACATGTAGTTACTTATAGTTAGTAGAATGTCTAAAGTGAACAATCTAAATAAAGTGTAACCGATCTTAATTATCTGGCATGGAGGCATGATCTAACATAAGTTGGCCTATACAAGGTTCAACTTGATTTTTAAAGTCAATTTAATGTAGTTAGTTTAAGTTGAGATGACACAAAATAACCAGTGGTAGAATTTTATAAATGGGGTGGCAGGGCCAATTCGGGGGTGCATAGATAATAAGTAATGTTACTGATTACATTAGATTACTTTTAAAAATTCTAATGTTTTCATCTATTGATCAGTTTCATACATTTAAATGAATGAATGATGCATTTATATAGCGCTTTATTGTGTATTGCTGTACACCCAAAACACTTTACAATCATGGGGGGGGGGGGGTCTCTCCTCAACCACCACCTGTGTGCAGCATCCACTTGGATGATACGACGGCTGCCACAGGACAACGGCGCCAGTGTGCTCACCACACACCAGCTACAGGTGGAGCGGAGAGAGAGTCATAGAGACAATCAAGTGTATGCGCTCACCACACACCAGCTACAGGTGGAGAGGAGAGAGAGAGACATAGAGACAATCAAGTGGATGCGCTCACCACACACCAGCTACAGGTGGAGAGAGAGAGAGAGACATAGAGACAATCAAGTGGATGCTCACCACACACCAGCTACAGGTGGAGAGGAGAGAGTCATAGAGACAATCAAGTGTGCGCTCACCACACACTAGCTACAGGTGGAGCGGAGAGAGTCATAGAGACGATCAAGTGGATGCGCTCACCACACACCAGCTACAGGTGGAGAAGAGAGAGAGTCATAGAGACGATCAAGTGTATGCGCTCACCACACATCAGCTACAGGTGGAGCGGAGAGAGAGTCATAGAGCCAATCAAGTGTATGCGCTCACCACACGCCAGCTACAGGTGGAGAGGAGAGAGAGTCAACGAGACAATCAAGTGTATGCGCTCACCACACACCAGCTACAGGTGGAGAGGAGAGAGAGTCAACGAGACAATCAAGTGTATGCGCTCACCACACACCAGTTACAGGCGGAGAGGAGAGAGAGTCAACGAGACAATCAAGTGTATGTGTTCACCACACACCAGCTACAGGTGGAGAGGAGAGAGAGTCAACGAGACAATCAAGTGTATGCGCTCACCACACACCAGCTACAGGTGGAGAGGAGAGAGAGTCATAGAGACAATCAAGTGGATGGGGATTATTAGGAGGCCATGATTGATAAGGGCCAGTGGGGGGAAATTTGGCCAGGACACCTGCATTACACACCTATTCTTTACGAGAAGTGCCATGGGATTTTTAATGACCCCAGAGAGTCAGGACCTCGGTTTAGCGTCTTATCCGAAAGACTATGCTCTTTGACAGTACAGTGTCCCCGTCACTAAACCGGGCTTTAGGACCCACGCAGAGCACAGGGTGAGCACCCCCTGCTGGTCTCACTAACACCTCTAAAGCAAGCAGGCATCTTACAGTAGAACTCAACACTGATTACTGTCAGACTTTCAAAATTCTTCATCAATTGAATTAAGATAATTTACTCCCCAACACTGTCACACCACTAAAGAGCTCCAAAACTGTATTTATCATTTGAAATGTTTAATAAAACTAACAGAATTTGAATGCTGAGACTTCCATTATATAAAGTATCCTGCTCTGTATTATTTGTCCTCTTTGCTCTGTAATGTTTTTCACCTCATAAAAAATGATTGTGTGGCAGGAGAGAGTTTAGCTGAGGCTGGAAGGAATACCAGACACGTCACATCCTTGAGTTTGAGGCAAAAATAAATGCTGCTTTTTTCAATATGATAAAAAAAAACATTAAGAAAAATAAATAGTAGCATATTCCAGTAGTCTCTCTCCAGGGAAATCTGATAGATTCATCCACACTATATTTTGTCTTGAAGAACACAGGAGGTATCTTGCTTCCTGGTGTGGCACCAATAATCTGGTGCTGGGGTTGATATTAGTATTATTTCTTCTGTATTTTAAGATTTGTGATTCTACTATATATACTTTTAATTAAAAATCCAGCATGATTAACTTACGATGTTTGGATAATGAACGTTTAATTGGCTTTGATATACTGGACACAGAACAGAAAGTAACATGCTCACATAAAACTCTCTCCTAGGTCATTAAATGGAGATTAAACTTCAGCTGAAATCTTGTTTCTCAGATGTTTCTCCTGAAAAGACATATAATAGCAGGTGTGTCTCCTCTAGAGTTTCTCAACAAGTAAGAAATCGTCCCAGGTTACGATAACCCTGGTTGGTTCCCGAGGTGGACGCCGCGAGACGCTGAGCATCAGCGTTGTCCAGCTCTGAATCATATGTGTAATCAGTCAAAATTGACGGCCAGACGTCAGGTCCGGGTGACGTCATGACCAGGATGCTTAAAAGCACGTGATGTGCAGCCGGCGCCAGCTTTCAGGAATGAAGCATAGCTCTAGTAGGGATGCGGAAGTATGGCCCGACGCAGCTGCCTCGTTCCCTCGGGGAACCAGGGTTACATCGTAACCTGGGACGTTCCCCTCCGGGAACATCGAGCTGCGTCGACGCTATGGGGAACGAGATGTCCACGCCGCCATACTTGCAAATCCTGCTTAGTGTGTGGAATGCACAGCTATGGCAAGGGAAAAGACAAGCCAGGAGTGGCTCGCAGAGCCAGGTCGTAGAACCTGGAAAGTTAGGGGCGTAGACCACCCACCAGCGTCACAGATGTCCTGCACAGGTACACCTGCCAGAAGGCCTTGGAGGCCGCCATACCTTAAGTTGAGTGAGCCTTGATTCCCAAAGGCGAGGGGAGATCAGAGGACTCGAGGTCATAGGAGAGCATCCAGATCCACTACTTAGCATAAGCACCCTGGCCTCCACCGGAGGAAACGTCTAAATAGAGAGTTTTGCCTACTGAAAGGCCACCAAGAGGGGCGTGGTAGGTCGCTATAGCCGCCACGTAGACCTTCAGGGTGGAGTGGGCTAACCCTGCGGAGAAACGGGCCTGCGAGAATTCCAGCACTGTACCAGCAGGCAGTTAACTGGATCAAGGTGGCGGTCTCCGCACCCTGAGTCTCAACTTCAGGGCGTACAGTTTCCTTATTGAGGGAGCTCTAGATTGGAGGATGGTCTCAGCAACCTCAGTTGAGAGACCAGAGGCTATGAGTTGTGCCCCCTCGGGAGCCACACCCATAGTTTCCACAACTCTGAGCGGGGGTGAAAGATCATGCCGCTGCCAGTGAGAGGAGATCCTCCTGGACGGGAATCCCCATGGAGAGCCACGTCGAGGAGAAATCGGGTCAGAGAACTATACTCGGCCCGGCCAGAACAGGGTTTTCAATAGAAGGACCCCATCCATGCGCACTCTCTCTAGAACTCCCAGGAGCTGAGCGATCGGGGAAGGCGTGAGAGCCTCAGCCACGATTGTACCATAGCATCCAGCCCCAGCGGAGCTGGATGTCTGCCTCGACAGGATGGCTGCTCCTATATTGCCACGAAGGGAAGAACCCGATATTAACGCTTTGCCCCCAGAGCACATTTCAGGTACTTCCTGTGATGGGGAAGGAGTATGCATCTTTAGATCGCTCGTGACCACCAGTCCTCGGATCTGGTGTGAGACAGCTTGAAGAGAGCTTGAAGAGAGCTTTCTGAACTTCAGTCGTGTGACTGAGCGGTTCAGTTAGCTTAGATCTAAGACGGACGCAACCCCTTTCCCAGGAACAATGAAGTACGGCTGTAGAACCCGGACTCTTTGTCTAGAGCAGGGACCACCTCTATGGTCTCCTCCCTCAGGAGAGTGCTCACTTCTTGTTCCATTACCAGAGCCTGCTCGGGACCCACCAGCATGGGAGTGACCCCGTAGAAAGGCTGCGGCAGAGCGCCACATAGCCTTGTTCTATAGTGTGCGTGACCCATCGAGACACATTTGGCAGCAGTTTCCATGCTGTCGAATAGTCTACTAAGGGAACCAGTCTCGAGACTGGTCTCTGGTGTACTTAGAGCGGCTAGCTCGGTGCCCTGGAGCGGAGGACCGGCAGGGGCGGCCGATCTAGCTGCTCTAGAGACCCCGAAGGGGTGGCGAGCCTCCCAGCTCCGCGCTACATTTCTGGGCGGAAGAGACTGAGAGAAACGCTGGAGACCGCTGCGCCCTGGAACACTGGCAGGGTTAGCAGACTGATCTCCTGAGGGCACTGAGGAGAGACGGGCACCGTGTAATGCGGTGTACACCGCTCTTCCCCAGAGGGCCTGCCCTCATAAGTCCTGGGCTGTAGCATCAGGACTGCCTTAGAAGCCTCCTATTGGAAACGACGGTCCTCAGACCCACGTCATCTCTTAGGAAGACTAAAGAACCAGAGTCTGCTCAGGCAGGACCCAATAAGACACGCTTGGCAAGGTCACAGATGTCCTGCACAGGTACACCTGCCAGAAGGCCTTGGAGGCCGCCATACCTTAAGTTGAGTGAGCCTTGATTCCCAAAGGCGAGGGGAGATCAGAGGACTCGAGGTCATAGGAGAGCATCCAGATCCACTACTTAGCATAAGCACCCTGGCCTCCACCGGAGGAAACGTCTAAATAGAGAGTTTTGCCTACTGAAAGGCCACCAAGAGGGGCGTGGTAGGTCGCTATAGCCGCCACGTAGACCTTCACAGGGCTCTAGACTAACTTTTTGCACTGGGAAAAAGAAAAACTTTTTTTCTTAGGTGCACCAGCACAAAAGTTAGGTGCACCCAAATTTTTATATAGGCAATATTGACTAGTAAACGACTAACTAACAATCTGGTCAACATAAAGTTCTTTATTTGAAGCACAATTCTGCAAGAAAGGTAACTTACTGAAAAAGTGTTGGTGCTTAAAGTGCTTCACTGAGCAGAGATTTAAACTTAAAACATCTCAAGATAAATAAAATCTAAATTAAGTGTTTTAAGGGCGTCAAACTGAACATCTCGTGGCTCAATGTATTATGGACTATCCTCCATTGCATGCCCCTCGAATGGCCAACTCCTGTAGTTTGTCCTTCTTGATCTCTGGCCTTGGCTAAACCAGCTGACCACACTCTCTCTAGCATCAACATCTTCCAGACTTGGCCCTTCTACACTGATTCTGATCAGATCCCCCCCCCCCCTAAACCCATAAAACAATCCTGCGCCCCTATCCCACCACAGACTACCAAATAATTGCACTAAACATAATGAAAAAAAAAAAGTATTTACAGTTTTTATAACCAATTCTTACTATGCAAAGAAGTATACTTAGGCCTTTAGTGTTATGTTAGAAGCATTTTTATACTCATACCTTTTCTTGATTTAATATTTTGAATTGTTTTTAGCTTTATTTTCATTTAAATGTTTAGTTTTGAAATGTTGTTGTATGCATTTGTCATTTTTATTTCATGTCTTTATCTTCTTAAATGTGTGTATATAATATGTATAGTTTTAACTTTTAATTTTAGTTACTTTTTCTTATTTGTAAGCCGCTTTGGATAAAAGCGTCTGCTAAATGACTAAAAGTAAAGAAAAAAATAACTGTTCTGTTCTGTCTAATCGTCTCTCTGTACGCATACTGTATTTTAATGCAGCCAAATTCTCAATAAAACTGTTTTACTTTATATATTTTACTGTTTATGTTGTCAGTCAACAGGATAAATATGAAATAATGACTGAAACACGTCCCTTTAAGAATACATAACCAGCTCTCCTTTCCAAGAAGCTAATCTGCACAAAAATACTAATTTATAATTGTATTGAGCCGTTGTCTGATGAAATCAAATAATACACAATATAAGACAAAGACAATTCCAGTGCTGTGATTTCTTCTATATTTGCATGTACATTTAGAGAAGCAATAATATCTGTTTTAACTGAACGGGCTCCTCTCAGACGCTCGCTGAACAGAGCAGATGCAGAGAAAGCGCGCTGATCTCGCGGCGATCACAGAGACACTCTGAGAGACTCGATTTGTAACTAGTTGCTTTTTTTGGAAAACAAAAAGTTGCTATGGGGGTCTACAAAGGCGCTAAATGTCGCTAAGTTGGCAACACTGCCTCAGCAGCAGCGGGACCGCGAGATCATAGGCACGGACACACTCCTCTGAGCGTGCCCGGCGGGAGCACAATGCATTGCAGCGGACGCTGGATCTGATGGGAAAGGAAGATAGGGGATCACCCTTCTTAATCTTTCCATCTAATCCATCTGCGAGCACAGCCACTGCTCCGCCTCAGCGGCAGCGTGGCAGGTGCTGCGAGGAGCGCAGGTGAAAACTCCCTCCTCAAAGAGAGTTTTCGCCTCCCAGCCAGACCATCGCAAAAACTGTGTGTATCCCGCTCGTGGGCAGGGAGGAACACACAGTCTGTAACGTGATCTACTTTCGCCCTCATTTGCCTTTGATATGTCTGCTTCTAGTCTTTCTTTGCCTATCTTTTTAAGAATAAACTTTCTTATTTCCTATCTTGATAGTAACAGACTCACAGAACACAATCGACTGACACACACAGAGAGCTTTGCTGAATGACAAAAACATGGACATCTCGTTCCCCATAGCGTCTCGATGCAGCTTGATGTTCCCGGAGGGGAACGTCTCAGGTTACGTATGTAACCCTGGTTCCCCGAGGGAACGAGACGCTGCGTCGCAGGGCCATACTTCCGGCATCCCTACTAGAGCTATGCTTCATTCCTGAAAGCTGGCGCCGGCTGCACATCACGTGCTTTTAAGCATCCTGGTCATGACGTCACCCGCACCTGACGTCTGGCCATCAATTTTGACTGATTACACATATGATTCAGAGCTGGACAACGCTGATGGCGTTCCCCGTAGCGTCTCGACGCAGCGTCTCGACGCAGCGTCTCGACGCAGCTCGATGTTCCCGGAGGGGAACTCAATATCTGTGCTCATTTTTTCCAATGCAAACATCTGCAATCACAAGTCTCATTACCTCAGTATTGACTCAAATGTTTCTCATCTAATTATTAAATTAACCTTTTGTTTCTCTTAAACTCTTGGTTATGGGAGCTTGAAGCTAAAATAGAACAACATATCCAAAACAAACAAAAGAGAATGTCTTGTTTGTTATTATTGTAGTCGATGATTTCTGCAAACTTTGGTGTTTACTGTCAGCAAATTCAAGTTACTTGTTTATTTCGGCTCTTCAGTGTGTTTCTTTACAGCTAATGCACCTCCTCTCAGTCTGAATCACTGGTGTTGGTGTTTTAATGGCTGTAGTGTATTACACATGCAAACACTGACCTCCAGTGATCGAGAGGATTTAGTGACACTTCTGATGCTTTGTAGAGATTTCTTGAAGTATGATTCATTTTCTTGAAGTCTACGGACAGTAAATAAAAATGAGACGCCAATTCATTCAATTTATTCAAAGTGTTCCCAGAAGTCCATGCGCAGCGTTTAACACATGCCTAGATATTTAGTTAAATACACTGCTGTTGCTTGCTTAATTCAGTCTAAGTGTGTTTTGATTCTTTAAAAGGGGTTTTGAGGCACTTGACAGCTGGTCATCTGACTTTATTTCTCTATGGCACTTAAACACTTTCGATTCTCGTACTGTGATGCTTTCACTGCTTACACAGACCGGGGCTAGTTGTCACATATGATCTCAGTAACTATATGATTTTGAGTAAAATCCCAGTTACACAACTTAAAAATTATTTTACAATGTAGTAAATAAAAATGATTGGAGTTTGTTTTACAATAAAATTCTGTTTGTGTTTTTATTTAAAATTCACGTTGAATTCAATGTTTCTTTGTAATCATTTGAGAAAGTTAGTAATTATTGAGTGAAAACTGCTTTTCAGTAAATCCTACTCTGATTTTTGCTGGTTGTCTTTAGCAGTAGAGTAAACTGCTTTGGTTGGTTCATTTGTTTCATACATTTATTTTGGTGTTTATAGTGAATCCTTCAAACTAAATTTCTGTTTAATTTTTAATTTGTGATTTTACATAAATTAATCATTACATTTAGGCATTCTGCTTATATTGCACTGCTTTAATTGACCTCAGTGTGACAACATGCCCCTATTAATGTCAAACTGTGTGAATGTGACTTGACTATTTATTTTTTACCAGCTGGATAACAGTGTACATTTTTAGGTATGAAGTTGTAGTTTTTGCAGTATTAATGTTTGTGTCTGTGCAGAAATACACAGTTGCTCTTAAACATTCATATACAGTGCATTTTAACATTCAGTCTTTATGTTTATTATAAAACAAGTTAATGGACATGCATCTGGTATGTGCTCTCTGAATTCATTATTTTCTACAAACTATGGAATACATCATAACTCTGTCTGATCTCAGGATACTGACCGGATCGAATTATGGATTTACAGTCTGTTTATTGACGGTTCTGTTATATTGTGTTTGTGCTTCCACTGAGACGCTGGTCAGTTTGTGACATTAACATGAGTCTGAATCATTTCAGCATTGAGCTCTTTTCTGTGACCAGCAGAGGACGCTGAATCTCTACCGACTCCTGAAACGAGATCAATCCTGTAAAACATGCTCAGTGTATTACTAAAGCCACAGTAGAAAATTACTGCAATGAGATGCAAGCAGGAATTGTTGAGGATTTGTACTCATTACAGTGTTTGCAGCAGCTCATATTCATTATTTTGTCCTGTTTTAGTTTGTTTTATAGGAATATATCAGCAAAGAATGACGATTAATTCATTCTGTCAAGCTGTTTTAAGAGTTTATTAATTCTGCTGAACACAAAATAAGATATTGTGAAGAATGTTGACTTCTATATGATGGACAAAAATAACACGGAAGTCAATGGAGACCATGAACTGTTTGCTTACAACATACTGTTTTCTATTCAGTTTATTCCTTACATTTCCTTTAGTCGGTCCTTAAAAAGTATTTTTCATAAAACCTGTTCATATAGCTGTGTTCACACTGCAGTGATTACATGTTGAATCTTTAGTGCAGCAGTATAAAGCAAGACTGTTGAGTTTGATGATAATACAGAGTTAAAGTGACGTTAAACGTGGCCAGTGTTCTCCTGGGGCGGAGGTGTAATGCTGATGTAGTTTATTGCTGATCTGATGAATGTGTCTGTAGTGCTTCTCTCCACATGTGACGGGCCTTTCAGTCTTTCCTTGCGCTCGGTGGTTGAAGCGTGAGAGCGGGGCAGGTGGGAATAGTGTAATCGATAAATCGCTCTCTCTGGATTCTTCTGGAGTTGGCTCTCGGAGAACTCACTCAAAGCTCAGAGACACACATGTGTCCGAGTCTGACGGCACAGCAGCACCGTTTCATGCCTTTTAGAGACACAGGGGCAGCTGCATCATTCATGTGCATTTTAATAAGTTTGAGACGTAAAAACATAACTGCAGCCTACACAGCTGTAATGTTATGACCATTTACTGTAGTTACAAACTTACAGACGTGTCTGTTTTTCTGTGAAGGAACATTACACAGTGATTACAAATACAATATTGAAATCATTTACATTGACAAAATTATGATTAATAATAATATTTTAGTTTTAGTTTCAACAAGACAACAATTAAGACATAAATATATTACTTATCTAATATACAATTGCATTGCAAGGTATTTATATATTTATGAAAATAAAACTCATTCATTTTCATTTACACTACAAGTTCCAATATTAATATTTAAGTCTTACATTTATAACTTTCAAACATTCAAACCCTCAAACTTTTAAACATGTTAAATTAAACATATCTTTGGGAGGAATGCTGGAGAAATGAAGTAAATTCCCAAACTTTTTTGTCAGATGAACGCCTTTGATGTAAAATATTTCATTGATGTTCCCATGAGATTATAATGTAATTCTTCAATAATTTGCATATTCACGGTTCTCTGATGTGGGTTATTGGTCACATGATGTGCAAGTAAACTAATAAAATATTTTTTTAGTAAATGTTTGTTTTATTATTTTTAATAAAACAAATAAAATATGTTTTAAAACAAATATAACATAACTTTTGTATTGTTCTTATTTAAAACAAATATTAAACATAGTAATAACAACAACAACAACAACAACAACAACAACAAATATAAATAATACAAAAATATGAATTCTTAATTTTTACAAATTATAAAAATGAAGACAGAAATATATTGCTGTAACTTACAATTGTACTGCAAATTAAAATATATATTATTATGATCTTAATTTTATTTTACACTGTGAGTTTCAATACTAATGTACATTATGTAACAATTTTTATTTGGGCAGAATACCAATGAAATGTTGTAAATATTCATATTAGAATTACATTTTATTCTGTTTTGCAATTCACTCTTAAATACGCAGCACAACAACAGATTATACACGTATTAAATTGTAGTATTTTATTTAATAATTGCATAAGCTTAATTTTTTCCAGTCATACCAACAACTTCTTTGAGAAATAAAACTCTTATTTTAAATTCAGGATTATGAAGTGCTTTTGAATATATCATATTTTTCTCCTCTGAAAACGTCTTTACGCAGGTGAGCTGTGATTGATGTGTTGAATATTGCTCGTGACCGTTTGTACGTTTTCAGCATATTTTTCACATACAGGAGAGATTTATCCACCTTCCTCCAGTCCGAGCTATCGTTTCATTTAATCAATCATACACGTCTGAAACTGAGTGATGTGGGTTTAAACGTCTGTTCCTCTCTCATCAATCTGAGACCAAAATAAAGCAGCATGTTTGGAGAGTTAATCAAACGTCTGGCGCTCAGATTGATTTGATAGAAAACAACACTTTAAACTTTAGTGTTCTGACCTGAGACGCTCGTTCCTGTTCTCAAGAACGTTTAGGACTCTGCAGCTTCACATAATGAGTGTTTGCATCACGGTGAGTTACTGATGAGTGTTGATGAGGACGTTTACTGCTGGCTTTAAAGTCATAGTTCTCCCAAAACTCAATATTTACAGAAATATTCTCCCCTTCAGATCATACAAGATTAGCATGGGTTTGTTTCTTCATCAGATTTGGAGAAAAGTGTCTCTGCACACAGCAATTTATAATTAACAAATATAATACATTTAATTATAATAATGCAAAATAATATTAATATTGATAATAATAATAATGATAATAATAATAATTATTATTTTTGTTATGAAATTTAATAATAATAATATGTTATAGTATTTAAGAAAAATGTTAATGATCATTATTTTAGTTATTATTAATTATGAAAAACAACACATGTCTAAATTGAAAATAAAATAAGGATATCACGGCTGCAATATTTAACTGTTAAATTAAAAATATTATTTAAGAAAAAATGTATTACATGAAAATATTAATATTTCTTCATTTAAAACAAAATAAGAAATATTACTATTGTAATATTGTATTGTTAAATAAGAGAGTGTTTAAGGAAAAAATATATTTTGGATTAATTAAGAAATTAATTTAGTCTTAATATCATCATTTTGTAACATTGAAGCATTAAAACGTTTTAACTTTGTTTTGTTTTTGTTTTTTTTATCAGAAATTTGTATCGGAAAAATTTGATTTCCACCCCAAATCATGCAGCTCTATTTGTACCTATTTATTTTCCAATTTTCAACTTTTGATCTTAACTTAATTGTGAAAGTGAATGGCTAAATTTAGTTTTACACATTTCATGCACTGCTGATGTTCATGTTTGCCTTAAAACACTGTATTTGACTGATTTATGATTTAGTTGTGCAATCAAACTACAATAACATGCATCAATATACAACAACATTTAAATACATGTATCAATTACACACCTAACGCTCATTGTTGTGTTCTTCATTTATTGCACCTGACACAATAAAAGACCTTCTCCCTTGTTAAGATATGAAAAGGAGAAATCTGAATCCGTCCATCATGTAAAAACATGTGTAGTCCACACAAACCAGACTGTACATCTATAGTGTTACTCTGTGAATGTGTAAAAGTACAAAACATCCAGAAATCTCTCGCTCGCTTGGCAAACACATTTCAAGGTTGTGAGCTGGATATATTTTCAGCTACTTTTCTCCTCAAATGTCTGAAAAGCAGAGCTGTTAATTGACTGCTATCGTAAGCTCACGTTAACTCTGAAATCTAATTAAATGTGAGGAAACTAGCAGCCTGACATCTCCAGAATGGATCTGAATATTCTCATTTGCATGATTATAATAATAGCAATCCCTGACACTAATGCATGCGTGGAATATTTCAAGCCAGTCATTAGAACTTATGTGAAGAACGGAGCAAATTAATTTTAAAGGAGGTGAAGGCATGGAGAATAAGAAAATGATGTCTGTGAGTGTTTTTTTGACTGTGTTTCTGTCAGTTTTAATAAATGGAAACAAGGCACAAATAATTAGTGCATAAACGACAAAGCCGTTAAAAGCCTTATTCATGTCACAAATATGGAGGCATGTTTCCACCACAGGATAAAAAAAATCAAAAATGTCATTGTTACTTTTTATCTCACAGCTCAGACTTTTTTCTCTGAATTCTGAGTTTTCTGCAATTATTTTTTCCCGCAACAGAATAAATAATAAAAATGTAACTCAGATTTTTCATCTTCCAATTCTGACTTTTCTTGCAACCGTAGGTTTATATCTCACAAATGACTTTATATCTTGTAATTCTGATCTCAATTATGACTTTATATCTCATAATTGACTTTATCTCATAATTATGACTTTATATCTTACAATTATTACTTTATATCTCATAATCAACTTTATCTCATAATTATGACTTTATATCTTACAATTATGACTTTATATCTCATAATTGACTTTATCTCATAATTATTACTTTATATCTCATAATTGACTTTATCTCATAATTATGACTTTATATCTTGCAATTATTACTTTATATCTCATAATTGACTTTATCTCATAATTATGACTTTATATCTTGCAATTATTACTTTATATCTCATAATTGACTTTATCTCATAATTATGACTTTATATCTTGCAATTATTACTTTATATCTCATAATTGACTTTATCTCATAATTATGACTTTATATCTTGCCAGTCGGGTATTTTATCTTGCAATTCTTTCTTATATCTAATTATTCTGAAATTGTTCTTAGAATTCTTTTTCTCAAATGTGCCTTTATATCTTGCCATTTAGACTTTAAATATTATTATTATGATTTTAATTCTCGTAATTGAATTTGAGGTAATTATGATTTCATATCTCATAATTCTGAATTTATATCTAGTAATTATCATTTTACATCTCGTAACTGCCTTTGTGGCAATTATTAATTGATATCTCATAATTCTGACTTTATATCTCGTAATTATAATTTTTTTCTTATAATCGACTGTGGTAATTATGACTTTATATCTAACAATTCTGACTTTATATCTCGTAATTATTATTTTTTTCTTATAATCGACTGTGGTAATTATGACTTTATATCTTATAATTCTGAATATATCACAACTCAGACTTTATATCGCAATTGACTTTTTAACGCCATTATTACTTTATATCTCAAAATTCTGAAATTCCGTTTTTTTTTCTCAAATGTGCCTTTATATCTCGTAATTATGATTTGATATCTTATAATTGACTTTGTGATAATTAAGAACTCATATCTCAAAATTCGGGCTTTATATCTCGTAATTATGATTTTATATCTCAAAATTTACTTTGTGGTAATTATTAATTAATATCTCAAAATTCTGGCTTTATATCTCGTAATTATGATTTTATATATCATAATTGACTGTGGTAATTAAGAATTTATATCTAAAAATTCTGGCTTCATATCTAAAAATTCTGGCTTTATATCTGGTAATTATGATTTTATATCTCATAAATGACTGTGGTAATTAAGAATTCATATCTAAAAAGTCTGGCTTCATATCTAAAAATGTTGGTTTTATGTCTCGTAATTATGATTTTATATATCATAATTGACTTTGTGGTATTTATGACTTCATATCTAATAATTCTGGCTTTATATCAGGTAATTATGATTTTATATCTCATAATTGACTGTGGTAATTATGACTTCATATCTAATAATTCTGGCTTTATATCAGGTAATTATGATTTTATATCTCATAATTGACTGTGGTAATTAAGAATTAATATCTAAAAATTCTGGCTTCATGTCTAAAAATTCTGGCTTTATATCTCGTAATTATGATTTTATATTTCATAATTGACTGTGGTAATTATGACTTCATATCTTACAAAATCAGAAACATTACAAAATGTGATTATTTAACACCAAAAACATGCAAATATTTCATATATACTTTTTTTGAGTGCAGAAATCTGACTCATTTAATTTATGCATGACTGAAAATATGCATCACATTAAGTTGTATTAGTTTATGTTAAAACTGTGTAATCTAAATGGATGGAAATGTTATATTTTATAATCTATTAGGTGTAAATAAATATTGTTTGAGTCTCCGTCATCATTATCATCTTCATATTTCCACTCATAGACATGTTGAGCAGCGTCTGTTCTCTGACGTGACTCGATCTTCTGCTCCTTCAGAAAACAGCAGACAGATGATTGATTTGTTTGTGAATAGATATATCTACAGTCGGATTAGAATATTGTTCATGTTACACAATGTAAATCCATCATATGAGACCATCATTGTAAACCTCCTGCATGATTTCTCCACGTTCGTTCAGTGAAGAGCATCGTGTAGTAAGATCTTAACGCTGATGATTATGGCCCAGAGCATTTCAAACACGACTGCGCCCCAAAAACCTCTTACATTGCTTGGTCAAAGAGTAGAAATGAGATTAAGAGGAAATGGGTCGTTCGATTCTGGGTTTCCAGGTTGATCTACAGCTATTAGTGCATCTGTGGCTTTACAGAGCTTCACAAACCCATTCAATAATATCAGTCATTCCTGTTAAACAACGTGTGTCCATCATACAGTGACAACAATGCTGTAGGATTTTTACTTAGAAACCATTTCTAATATTAAAAGAATAGTTCAGCCAAAAATAAACATTTGCTGAAAATATGCTCATCCTCAGTTCATCCAAGATCAGGATGAGTTTGTTTCTTCGTCAGGTTTGTAGAAATGTGTCTCAGTAATGGATGCTCTGCAGTGAATGGGTGCCGTCAGAATGAGAGTCTGATAAAAACATCACAATAATCCACAGTTCATCAGTTAACATCTGGAGAAGACAAAAGCTGAAACTAATCCAACATTAAGACGCCTTTAACTCAAATATGAATCCATGATCCATAATAATGCTTCATCCATATTGATATATAATCACTAAATTGTGCAGCCATACAAACAAACAGCAATTTAAAATAAATATAATAATGTAATAAATCTATACATTTTGTTATTATTTATAATTAGTACAAACAAAATACGAAATATTACTATTGCAATATTTCTCTGTTAAATAAAGAGTATTTAAGACATACATTTTATTTATTTATTCAAATATATACATTTATAAATGAAAAAACAATATATATTACTATTTTAATATTTCACTGTTAAATAAAAAAGACTATTATGAAAAAATAAATACATTTCTAAATGAAAACAAATTAAGGAATATTTATATTGTGATATTTCACTGTTAAATAAAATTAGTGTTTAATAAAAATATAATTATAACATTTCGAAATAAAACTAATTAATAAATTACTATTGTAATATTTCACTGTTAAATTAGTATTTAAAATTATAATTATTATTACATAAAAATGTCTAAATTAAAGAAATATTACTATTTTAATATTTCACTGTTAAATAAAAGAGTATTTAATAAACAGTAAAACGGCATTAGAACTGTACAATTAATTTTAATATTTATGGATGTCGATATGGATGTTTATGGATTCATATACATTTTCCGATGTTTCTCTTTCTTTTGTGATTTTCTTTCGTTGAGTCAAATATCTTTTATTTCTGTAGAGCTTTATACAATACAGACTGCATCAAAACAGTTTTACAGTGTCACATGATATTATGATATTAATGAATTATATTAATCACATGATATTAATGTTTCAGTGATGTAAAAAGAGGACAATAACAAGAACACATGAATTCAGCTGTATGTTGTTGATGTGGTCACTCTCTGTTGGGATTGTTCATTAGATTCGGTGTAGACAGTATGATTCTGGTGGACTAGAGGAGGTTCTGCTGTAGATTTGAATCTGGCTGTGATGTAAATCTAGGTTTAATGAATGTGTTTCTCTGTCAGTGTGGTGAGTTGTTTCTGCCGGAGCGTCGGTGGAGACTGCATGTGGACCGCCGCTGTATTACTCTCAGATTCGGCTGCTCTCCACGTCCTCCTCAAACCTGTCCTTCTGATGAGGAAGAGCACAGTCAGTCATCCGTCTGTGTGTTTGTGTTTCTCTCCTGCTGTCTGCTGTTGTGTTTTGTTAGGATCTGAGCTGAAGGTGACATTGAGGTAACTATGAATGATTCATATGGCAGAGGATGCTTTATGAATGTCAAACATGTTTTCCTCAGGCTTTACAAGGCCAGAGCGGCCCGGCGACTAATTGATACACACAGTGTGTCCCGCGGAGGAAGCAGAGCGTGAACACTGCACGTGCACGTCGCACGCACACAGACACACACACAGACACACACACACACACACAAAGACACACACACACAGACACACAGACACGCACACACACACACACACACACACACACACACACACACACACACACACACACACACACAAATTTAGTAGACACACACACACACACACACACACACAAACACACACACACACACACACACACACACACACACACACACGTACATACACACGCATGCGCACACACACAGACACACACACACACACACACACACACGCACGCACGCCACGCACACACACACACACACACACACACACGCACACACACACACACGCACACACACACACACACACACACACACACACACACACACACACACACACACACATGTATTTATATTTTTATTATAAATAATATGTATTTTACAATTTCCATTGTGACTCATCATTTTTTTTATAGTAAAACAAGAACATTAATATTAATATTAATATAGTTTCAAAATTATGTAGATGTGCCCCAAATTCTTTCATACAACATTCTAAATACAATGTTTTGAAGTAATTGAGATGCTCTATTGGGACTCGTCCCGTCTCTGCAGGTAAGTAAATAACAGACGTGTTCGTTGAGCAGATATTATCAGGTCAGAACTATTTCTGTACTGCGGTGACGCTGTGAGTCGCAGGACTGATTCATGCTGCTGCTGGCACCTTCAGCTGCTCCATTATGACAACATATTCCTGGCCTTGCATCCCAGTTGTGTCTCTTCTGCAGACAGAGAAGGTCACTCGTCCTCTTGAGCTAGTTTATCACAGCCCTCCTCTGCCCTGTGTTCACAGACATTATACACACTGTATGCTTTGGCCCCTGCTGAGAACATGCAATGTGGGGATTATATGTTTATTTATGTATTTTAAGGCGAGACACTTCAGGCAAAACCTTGTGTTTTCATGCACTGGTTTGGGCTATTTGACATTTCATAAACAATGTTTTTAGATAAGTGCTAAGAAAACATTCAATTAACATGTATTTAGCACTTTTCACGATACAGATCATTGCAATGCAGCTTTACAGATAATGAAAGTTTCTACATTATGTTTGGTATCAGTGGTGACTATGTAAAGGTGATGTCCATATGGCAGAAATGTGCAGTACAAATCATGTAGTTAATGATGCACTATTAACAGCAATGATTAAAGCTTGTGATCAAATGTATGGCAAAGCTTGGTAGCTCTGTGTGCTGGTTCAGGGTCGGCTTCGTCTCTTCTCAGGTGCAGTGAGTTTATTTAAATGCACTTCATTTATTTGTGTCTCTAGATTCTAGAGCTGTTTTCTCAAAATGAGTTTCTTTCTCCATTTCAGCAGTGCTTACATACACCAGATTTTACAGTTTTATTCCTCTATATATTAGGATGGTTTTACCAAATTTGTTCATATATTATTTACACAGTTTTATTTCTAAAATGTGCTGATAATTACATTTCTATAGTATTTTCTGGTTTATGGATTATTATCCTCTTTCAGATTGGTTGAAATAAAGCATGGACATTTAAATATTTATCTCATGACAATTTATCTATTTACATTTGTAGATTTCAATAACTATGCATATTTTTAAGGGCCATTTGTTTAGTTTTTTCCTTCACTTTGGCCACAGTCACATACACCAAACTTGAGTGTTTTTAGTTTCAGTTGTATTAAAATGTATGTAAAGTTTTGTTGTTTTCTTTTGCAATTTTTTCTCTGGCTGCTGACAGTATTTTATTATTTATGGAGTGATAAATAAAATAAAATAAAAACTCCAATATGACAAAAATCAAACAAGATTTTTTAACCTGGCTTCATCCAATCTCCTGTTCAGTTTTTATTCAGATTATGCTTCATTTGCATATTTAAGGAGAAAATATGAGAATTACATTTTTTTTTTCCTAATGTAAACAATCTGTTAATAACCTAATATACCTTGTTCTGGTTTCTTGTCTTAAATTCATATTGCATTGCTATTGTTACCTTCTTTTGTTGATAAATGAACAATTCTTTCCCCGCGGCACAACAGCGTGTATTAAGTGCTATTTTAACTACAGCTGGATTCAGATAAACGAGAAAGCCTCACAGTGTGAGAATGAACTGTCCCTGAGTCATTTCTACTCGTCCCTGAGGCGTTTTCTATTTAGGTCTTTTAATGAGCAATCAGCTGCATTCAGACACATGAAAGCGTATCTGTAATCTGCTGCATGTATTGGAGGAGAACTGGGCTCATCAAACAGAAATAAAGAGTGAGCTGATGGTGGAGGAGAAAGTCTGTTTCTAGCAGCACGTCGTCTCTCTTCTGGCTGGAAACAGAGCGCTGATAGGATCAAGAACATTTCAATCAGATCCCCTGCAAATGTGACTTTATTCCTTTAATCCTCTAAACTCCACTGCGCTAGTTAAAGGCCGATTACTGTGCTATAGTGCCAGCGTAATGTAAACTTGTCTGTTCGTTCTCTCTTTTGTTTACTAGGAAGACGCATAATTAAAAAATGAATTAAAATCAATGTTATTTACAGTATTTAAATGCATGTTCCTGGACTTACTGTGAATAATTCATCACGTTATTCTAAAGAACTAAATATTCATAATTAAAATGTAATGAATGTTTTTTGTGTGTGTGTTGTTTTCATAACCACCTGTCATATTGAAAACGTTTAATTTCACCATCCAATTAATTCTGCACTGATACAATCGATGCTCTGAATAGAGAACGACTACAGCCGTATTTTACAATTACCTGCCTGAGATTTGGTGAAGTGTTGCTCGTTAAGATTAAATCATTCCAGTTTGACTCATTACAAAAGACTTGCAGCAGTTGAACTGACTGTTTATCAGAGTCTTAAGAAAGAGGTTCTTCAGTAATTAAACAGGTTCAAGGTTTTATCGGCGTGGTTAAAAGGCTTTACTTTAGCGTTGGTAACAATAATTTACAGATATACACATTTGCACATTTAATATAATAAATCATATGCAACCAATGTAACTAGTTTAGTGAAAATGTTTTCAGATGATAAATTCAGTAGACACACACACACACACACACACACATGCACACACACACACACACACACACACAAACACACACGCACACACACACACTCACACACACACACACACACACACTCCTCACACACATATACACAGACACAGACACACACACACACACACACACACACACACACACACACACACACACACACACACACACACACACACACACACACACACACACACACACACACACACACACACACAGACAAACACAGTATTTAAATATTTCAGCAATTAAAATAAAAAAATATAAATATATAATATAAGTACTAAATATAATAATATAAGTATATATATATATATATATATATATATATATATATATTGATTAAATGAGTAAATCATAAAATCATATGCAACCAATGTAATTTGTTTAGTAACAATAAAAATGCTTCAATGTTTAAATGTTCAGAATATATATATATATATATATATATATATATATATATATATATATATATATATATATATATATATATATATATATATATATATATATAAATAATATATAAAGATATATAAATAAAATATGTAAGTAAATACAGTGGAACTAAACCATCACCATGATTCATGAAATATATATATACAATTATTATTATTATTACAATATTCATAGCAGAGTAGTTATTGTGTTCTGATATCATGATTTACAGCTCCTTTAGTCTCTGATGTTGTGAAACTGCCCCAGAAAATCATTTCCAGGGGAATGAATGATTCTTCATGAGACCGTTCGTCTGTATGAAAATACCACGAGCACGTTCATAATACCTCACAGGCTTGTTGTGTCTTTATTCGCTGTAAAACAACAGTCCAACAATATACATACAGCCTTTGAAGCCAAAGCCCAACACGCTCCAGCCCTGGACATGTCAAATAAGTGCTTTCTGATTGTCTCTGATGTTTGAGTTAATTTGAAGTGTGAGTGTTGATGACGTCTCTGTTTGTGAATCTGTGTGAAGTACACATACAGTAAATATAATGTTTAATGTGTGTGATGCAGTGAAGCTGTCAGCGGCCTGAAGCAGCAGTTAAAGCAGCAGCGTTGTATTCTGTACATGAGTAAAGGCACCTTGGACTCGCCGTGTGTTCAGACTACTGATCAGCCGAGCCAGAAAACATGGCGTCCGGAGGACGAGAGACGTGTGATTAAGAGTTTATAAATGATGCACTTGATCAATAAGAGCTCTGACTGTGTGCAGACAGCCTCGGCTTTTAAGACTGAACTGAAGTGTGCTTTGTTTGTCTGCGTTAAAGCAGACTTCTGAGGGAATACAAACGCATGTCAAAAATACCGGCAGCATCTTTGAACTCAGGAGCTATCAGTGATGCAAAGACATGCAGAATAATCTAGATGTCAAGATGAAAAGAATCACATCTGTGAGGAGACAACGGCATGTCAGATTAGTGAGTTTGCATTTGGAATACATTTATTTGGCAGTGCTTTATACAATGCATATAGGTTTAAAGCAGCTTCATAGGGATAAACAGTAAAATCGCACCAATAATATTGTAATATGTGTCTATGTAATATGTAATACAGGCTGTGTTCATACAGACACACATTTTAACCTGTACAATATATTATAATGATTTGATGTATATTTGAGTTTTAATAGGTTTTCATGTTGTCTTAGCCATTTTATTCCTCTTAACCATTTTAATGCGTGTATGTCTTTAAGTGACTCTGTGTCTGCCTGTCATGTGACTCATCACATGACAGGAATCAGGAAATAGACCGTATAAAGGAGGAAGCATGCCAAACGAGTATTTGGTGATCACCTGCTTACCTTTCCAGCCCTTTGGATGATCACTTATATGGATTTTTGTATACACACCGGTGGACACTTATCACATTGGGACTTACAGCACGCTGGATTTATTTTAATGGTATGGAACTGCCAGACTTTGGGCTTTTAACAGCCTCTGATTATTAGTTTTAAGGGGATCATCGGATGCTAAATTCACTTGTATGTGTTATTTGAACATAAATGTGTGTTGGCAGTGTTTGTACACATCCACTCTATAATGGTAGAAATCCACCGTGTTTTTTTCATCCTGATAAATGATTACGTCTTTCTCAAATCAAGCCGATCTCAGATTCTTGGCAGTGTGATGTCACACAGACACAGGCCCCTCCCACGAGAATTGATTGACACTAGTGTTTTATCTAAGCTCCGCCCTGAGTGATCTATCATTAATCCATTGTTTCATTGCCGGAGCAGATGTAGACAAGAATGTCTCCTGAGTGATTGAGGTGCTTTGTTGTTGGATGTAATAATTAATATAGCAGTCGTAATTTACTCCCGTCATCTGAGCCACTGAAGACACAGAGGATTGCTTTCATTTTTGAAGGGAAGAATACCCCCCGAAGAAGTGAGTATAAAGGATTTTTATGAATTGCCTTTCCTAATAATGTACTAGTTTGCAATTTCCGCATCTAAAGTAAACAGTCTGCTGGTTACTCCAGGGAAGAGAGGGGCGGAGTCAGCTGAGCTCATTAGCATTTAAAGGAACATTGACTAAAACGGCTTGCTAAAACAGAGTTGTTTTTGATAGCTAAAAAGGGTGTTGTTTTACTATCATTGAGAAATTTTAACACAAGTATGTTATAGACTTTTCATTAAGACCCTAAATAATCATATCAACATGGGCATCTGATGACCCCTTTAAGCTCCTTGTGAATTCTGTAAATACACAATTTATTAATTTCACATTTGTTATCGTCTCATATTTTTTAAACACTTATTTCACCTCACACAGTTTAATCGGACCCCTTTTTAAACCCCTGTAATTCGGCCGATAAGGCCTATCGAAACAAAGATAATTATGATGTCACTCATTTTTAAGTGTTTATTATAATTATTTTCAGTTATTTACTAAAGTGATAAACAGTGCTATTTTGATATATAAATTGAGAAACTATTGTTTATATATGTTTTATTTTTTAATTTAAATTGTAGTTAAAAATGTGTGTTGTGTGTTTTTGTCATTTTATTTATTTAGTTATTATTTATTAATATGTCTATAAGTTTTATTTATTTTTATTTCTGTTTCAATTTTAGTTGTTCTAGTAAAATCAAGAATCTCTCTCTCTCTCTCTCTCTCTCTATATATATATATATATAAATATACACACACA
>CM050425.1:17400425-17510425 GCA_027564155.1 Gymnocypris eckloni scoliostomus | reverse complement strand
TCTAATTGTATATAAACAGATTGGACAGAACTCTTTTCTATTCTAACATGACAGTGTCTCTGTGTATAAGACAAGAATCAAAGAGAAATGATGATTCAGTCAGTGTGGAAGAACTTGACTGGTCTGCAGAAAGCAGCTGAACACCTCTGGTGTGACTTTAAATGAGACAAAAACTCATCACCAAACACCAATGACTTGTACATATGGGTACCGTCATTTCATACACTTCAAACCTGTTGCAACAGAGGTGGAAATACCATTTTTAAGTACATTCATTTCTTTGTTGCCACAGTTTGGAAGTGTCTTTTTCTCTTCTAAAGAGCATTAAGATTTGTACTCAAGGAAATTACTAAAGTAGTCAAACCTTTCATTAGAAGGGGTGCCAATACTTTTGGCAATATAGTATATATATATTATATATATATATATATATATATAAGACACTTCAGTATTTCTACTTCAAGATTTCAGGTTTATTCCAGTGTGTTACTTGCCATTTCTAGTAATTTTACTAGTAATTTCAAGGTAATTACAGTTTCAAAGCAGGGTTGTTACAGGTAACAAACTGGAACGAAAATTAAATACATTTATTTATAATCTACACATATTTCAAATAAATGATACTTCAAATAAAATAAACACAAAGCAAAATTTTTTTTTTAAATCAGCGAGTTGTGAGAAATATTTCTTATTTAACTCATTTTAATGTACTACAATAGCTGAATATAACTGAAATAGAAGGCATATATTTAATACTAAATACTAAAAATGACAAAAACACAACAAAATTAGCTAAACAACTAGCTAAAATGAAAATAAAAACATAAAATAAAAACTGATTTGAAATATTAATAAAAATATAGTATCTTAATGAAACTAAAACAACACAGTTTCAAAGTAAATCCTATGCCATTGTTTCAGGGCTTGACTGAAATTATGAATAACTTAATTTGAGAGCCTTGTTGATAAATAATTTCTCTTTTTGTGTTCCACAGGAAAAAAATATTAAAAGTTTTTGGATGAATAGTTCCTTTCCTTTAAACACACATTATATTATAATCTTCATAAAGCAGGTTTTATAGGTGTAAATAATTTTTATTTTTGGCAAAAACAATTTCCTGTGTATTATAGTATATGATGTTTAAGCAAATGCATATTAATCTATGTTGCATGCATCTCTCATAATATGATCATATATGCACACAACCAGTTATTGGAGACATGTAATAACATTCAATGCTGTCCAGAGCTCTTGGACATGTCTGCAGGCAGTATAATGGAGTTATGCTCAGGGTTCGGCTGGTTGTTCATTAGAGGTCCCCTGCTGGTTGGTGCTGTAACTACACCTGTGTTAACTGGCCTTCATACCTCAGGTGCTGGACTCTGTGTGCGTCCAGGAGAAAAGATGGCAGCATGCAGATCGTGCGCCAGCTTTGGCTAGAAATGACTCATCATGAGTGCAGTATAAATGCATAGTAAAAATACTAATAATTAACTCTAAAATGAATATGTGCTGCAAATGTGCTCATCCTCAGGACATCCGAGATCAGGATGAGTTTGTTTCTCCGTCAGGTTTGTATAAATGTGTCTCTGCATCAGTGTCTCAGCAATGGATGCTCTGCAGTGAATGGGTGCCGTCAGAAAGACAAAAGCTGAAGCAAATCCATCAAGACATTTTTAACTAAAACTCGAGTCCATAATCCATAATAACACTTCCTCCAGTGAAGAAGTGTTCTGGTCTGAATCAGGAGAGAAATCTGCACAGATCAAGCAGCGTTTACAAGACAAAACAACAAATATGTGGCTGGATTTTGATGTGAGAGACAACAGCAGATGCACTTTTTCACTGGAGGAAGAGTTATTATGCATCATGGACTCATATTTGAGTTAAAATCATCTTAATGCTGGATTATATCTTCTCCAGATGTTAACTGATGGACTGGAGTGGTGTGATGTTTTTATCAGACTCTCTTTCTGACGGCACCCATTCACTGCAGAGCATCCATTACTGAGACACATATCTACAAACCTGATGAAGAAACAAACTCATCCTGATCTTGGATGTCCTGAGATTGAGCACATTCGCAGCAAATGTTAATTTTTGGCTGGCTGAGCTATGACTTTAATCACAAACAAGTGGAAAAATAATGGACATTGATATTAATCTTACATTTAAATCCCAAATTCTTCACTGCATCTCAATCTACGGAACACGTTTACATTTCTGCATTTATCCAAAGTGACTTGCGTTGCATTCGAGCCATACATTCGCTGAGAATCAAACCCATGACCTTGATGTTGCGAGCGCCATGGTCTACAGGAGTGCGTGAAACACAAAAACAACCTGATTAAACATGGTCTAGTTAAAGCTGAGCAGGTTTAACCGTGACTGTAATTAAATAAGCAGCACTGTTAGTTTTGAAGGCAATCCGTAGGTTGAGAAAAACTATGTGAGAACAGCGACACGTCCAAACCTGCCAAGAACTGTGTGGTTGTGATTGTCAAGGTTTTGTGTGAAACTAATGAAACGTTCTTTGTTTGTTGGTCCTGAGAATCACATTTGCACACAGCTTGATGCGTTGACAGCAGCTAACAGAGACACGATATACAGCAGCTTTCATTAGATTCCTTATGAGCCTTGATTTGACTCATTTAAGCTCAGTATAGTTTATGTAATGCATCATTTCAACTTTATGTAATTTATAACTAATTAAAAGTTAGTCTTCTTATTCAGCTTACACTGCAAAAAAATATGCATTAACTATTTAATCTGTAATTTTTTTCTTGTCCTGTACAAATATCTAAATATCCTTAAAGTAAGAAGCTAATTTGATATTTTTGGCTTGTTGTCAGAGAATGAAATATTAGTGTATTTTGTCTTTGTATTTTATTTTATTTTATTTGTATTCATTTTTTCTCATTTGTGGTTAATATCTTTATTCTCCAGATTATCTGAAAACGCAGCAATGCAAATGCAAACTGATTTATTATAAATGAATAGTTACTCTTCTGAATTTTTGCTTCAGCTTGTTTACGCTGCAAAAGGTCACAATCTTAACAATAAGCTTTTTTTGTCTTTTTCATTACAAATATCTAAACATCCTTACAGCAAGAAGTGCATTTGATATTAAAGCGTGTTGTCAGAGAATCTCTGGAATATAAGTGTATTCTGACTTATTTTTTTAGTTATATGTATCTTGTTTATGCTTAATATCTTTGTTCAAAATACTACATTCTCTGAGAAAGCAGTAATACAAATGCAGACTCACACTTTACGTAATTTATAACAAATTAATAGTGACTCTTTTTTTGCTTCACCTTGTGAGAATACATAATTTATTTTTATGTATTATATGCATATATGTATAATATGTATAAAAATATGCATTTTATATATTAAATATTGCAACATGAAGTAAACTTGATATTTTGACTTTTTATTTATCTTGTTTATGCTTAATATCTTTATATTCAAGATAGTTTCTCTGAAAAAGCAGTAATAAAATGCACAACTCAAAGTTTTGTAATTTATAACAAATTAAAAGTTACTCTCATTTAGCTTTAGCTTATTTACAGTGCAAGCATTTACAATGTATTCTTACTTCGTACAAATATCAAAATATGGAACAATATTTACCAGAGATGCCAATTTTAAATGAAGCCTTGCTGTCAGAGAATCCATCTGGAGTATATGTGTGTATTTTGTCTTTGCATTTTATTTATTGATTGATTTGTATTTATTTGTTTATTATTTATTTATTCATTTTTACTTATTTATATATAAATATGTATTTATATATTTAACTATTTATTTAAATATGTATTTTCTTATTTATAAATGTTTATGTATTTATTTATTTTATAAATATTTATTTATTTATTTATTTAAATATGTATTTAAAACTATTTATAAATATTTATTTATTTATTTTATAAATATTTATTCATTTCTTTTATTTATATAATTATAATATATATATATATATATATATATATATATATATAATTATTTATTTATAAATGGTTATTTGTTTATTAATGTTTATATATTTATAATTATATATTTATAAATATTTATTTGTTGCTTTTATTTATGTCATTGTAATAATTATATATGTGTGTGTGTGTGTGTGTGTGTGTGTGTGTGTGTGTGTGTGTGTGTGTGTGTGTGTATATAATTAATTAATTATTTATTTATGAATAGTTATTTGATTATTAATGTTTATATATGTATAATTATATTTATACATATTTATTTATTTATTTTATAAATATGTATGCATTTCTTTTATTTATATAATTATATAAATATATATATATATATATATACATATAATTAATTATTTATTTATTTATAAATATTTATTTATTTATTCATGTTTATATATTTATAAACATTTATTTTACTGATTAATGATCAATATTTTACATTCACAATATGAAAACAAGTGTTGTTTGCAGGTAAATGTTTCCTGCTTTATACGGATGTTAAAGGAGCTGAGGATCCTCATCAATGATATATTTAGCTGTTACTCAACATTACGTAAGTGGACGGCCACACATGAGATGTGCTGAGCGCTGCAGATGTCTGGCTGACAGCTTTGTTAACGGCTCTGAGCGTTCAGATGACTGCTGAATGAATGTGCCAGATTTATACGGCCCACGTTATTAGAGAGCCTGGACTCTTCCCCCTGCCAGCGAAGCCACTGAACACTTCATTCATTTCAATGGATGGGAAATACAAAGCTGAGTGTGTTTTTCACAGCCGCTCCATGGGCACAAAAACGCCATTAGAGCTGCAGTGGTTTGGTGTTACTGTTAAACGCTGTTTTTTCAACGAATGCATGGGTGAATCTGCTAAATCATGCTTTTGAGTCACTCGTGAATATCAAAGCAATCATACTTGAGTTATCATTCCTACAGAATGCTTGCAATTTAACCTGGTTGGTGTTTTGGACTAAAAGAGATTATATTTATTGATCACAGACAGCATTTTTAGTCAGTCTGTCCAGTTGAATGTGTTGAACCAATAATATGTTTTGATAATCAAGAGATGAGATGATGGTTTTCAGGTGATTAGAAGAAATTCTCAGAGTAAATAAACTTAATCTTGTGTGTAAAGACTGACAAAACAACTACCAATCACTACTGAGACACTTCAAATGAACACAAGGAAGGCCAAATGAAAGCATTCAAATCCTTGCGATGTTTACTTGCTGATTCTAGGTGAGCAGTGTGTTAATATCACAATAACTTTAATATTTTGAAGTAATGTTTTCACACTTAAATTGTTGTAAAGTGTTTTAATGCTTTGAAGTATACGCAGCATGAAGCATGAAGTTGTAGTTTTTTAAGTGAAATAAAAAGCCATATTTTATCTCACAATTTGGACTTATAAAATACTGAATCGTGAGATGTAAACTCTGAATTGTGTTGAAAAATGTCAGATTATTTTCTTTATGTTGCACAATTCTGACTTCAGACAATATTTATCATAATTCTGACATCAAATTAGATTTACAAAAGGGATTTTATAAACACACAGAAAGCATATTAAATACATATACATGTTCGCAAATTGAACATACTTATTATGACCTGTTCTAACAAGATAAGTGATCATTTTATTATAAATATTAAATGATTAAACACTTATTGTTGATTAATGGGTGAAACCTTTGTTTGAAGGACGGTATCAAAGATTGTAAATTAATTTATTAGTATTTTGGGGGCTGAACTGTGATCCTTAAATATGAAATCTGCTTCTAAATATAACTGATAAGAAAGTTTTGGTTACATTAACTTTTTTTTGTGTATCATGGTAAAAATGTATGAATCATAATTTTTTGCTCAGAAAATGTAATTAAATTGTATTGTTTTGATGCATGAAAATGTCTCTTGTCCAGCTGTATCGAGTATATTTCTGGTGTAAATGATGATTTCCGTGTGCTCCTCTCTCTCTCACAGGCGGCTCAATCTGACTGGAACTAAATCAGGATATTCTTGTGTTTCTGAAACATGGCAGGCAGCGTCTCCGTCGACTCGAGGGCCGAAGCAGCGGAAGGAGCTCGTCTGAGGATCCGTGGCTCTTTGGATTAACAGCTCTGCTCATTTGTGAGGATTACGCCTTTGCTTTGCCATGTTTTGTGTGAGAATGATGCTTCAGGTGGTCTCTGTGGTTTGGGGAGTTACGCTGGTGGTTTGTCAGCAAGCACAGTTCACCACCGCCACCACAAACCACGGAAGCTGCGTGGATTGCGTGTGGCTCTGCCCAATGAGATCCTGGGCCCCGTGGAGCAGTATCTGGGGGTCCCGTATGCGATGGCCCCGATTGGACAGCGCCGCTTTCAGGCCCCGGAGCCGCCGGCGTCGTGGCCCGGCATCAGGAACGCCACACAGTTCGCTCCGGTGTGTCCACAGTTTCTGGAGGACCGGCTGCTGCTCACGGACATGTTACCGGTGTGGTTTACCGCAAACCTGGACACGGTCGCGACGTACATACACGAGCAGAGCGAAGACTGTCTGTTCCTCAACATCTACGTGCCCACCGAGGAAGGTGAATACATTCAAATACATTCCTTTTGCTTATATACACCATTCAAAAGTTTGGGGTTGGTAAGATTTTCTATTAATGTTTTACAAACAAGTATTTTATGCTCAACAAAAATACAGTAAAAATTGTGAAATATTATTAATATGTGAATATATGTTAAACTGTAATTTATTTCTGTGATCAAATCTAAATTACTCCAGTCTTCAGTGTCACGTGATCTTCAGAAATCATAATAATATACTGATTTACTGCTTAAGAAACAATTCTGATAATTATTAATGTTGAAAACAGTTCATATTTTTATGGAAACTGTGATGCATTTTATTCTTCAGGATTCACAGATAAATAGAAAGTTCAAAAGAACAGCATTTATTTGAAACAGAAATCTAACATTAGAAATGCCGTTACTGTCACGTTTGATCAATTTAATGCATCCTTGATGAATAAAAGTATACGTTTCTTAAAAAAATAAATCTTACCCCAAACTTTTGAACTAGATATATACACGCACAGCGATATATACACTCAAACTCAACATATATAACTCAGAATGAATTATTTGTATATGAAATTCTTAATAATAAATACTACTGTATTAATTTATGAAAGTTGTAGTTTTCTGTGGGGTTGCAAAAGGGGCAGAAACTTTCCATAAACTTTCCAAAAGTTTCCAAAAAAATAATCTGGAAATTTACTGAAAAGGTTTCACCTCGTTTCTGCCTCGTTTCCTAATTTTCATTGATGTATAAAGGTCTTAAACACATTTGTCTTGAGTAACTGATAGTGGACGTGGACGTAGTGATGACTATGACAAAATAGGTTACGTAATTTTACATATGAACCTTTTTTTAGTTAATATGTAACATTATGCATTATTACTATGAAATTATAAACAGGAACAAAATTAATTCTTGATGATGATGATGATGATATGGATAATATATGTTGTATAAAATACTAATACCTTTATTTTCATTTATGCATATTTCTTGGTACTGAATGACTTATTTGTATAACCACTGGCTCTCATGCCACTTCTTGACAAAGGATGCATGTAATATGTGGAACAGAATGCATTAACATGCTGTCTACTGAGGCAGCTCACTATCTGTTGGAACAGAGCCGTTTTATCATTATATCCATGTATTCATGAGAATGCCATGATCTTATTTCCGCGTGTCACTTCTTGTTTCTCATATAGACAGACACTAAATATGCTGTTTATTCCCTAAGGAGATGGATTTATGATTTAGCAGTTGATGTACAGTCGATTCATCGAGGAGCAGAACATAATGTGTGATGAACGGAGGCAGAAAACAGAACATTAGATGCAGAACTCAAGAGTGATGCTCCCTGTTCTCAGTGACACCGTCTCAGGATTTAGGTCTTCCCAGGGTTATTGTGGTTAACTAACTTTAAAATAAACTAAAAAATATATCATAATAATTATTTAAATGCTAAATAAAATAAAATATTTATGTATTTATTTATTTATCAAGAGGTGGCCAAAGCAAAAAATAATAATTTGGTTTAACTTGAAATAATAAAATAACTAAAACTAATAAAAAAAAAAAAAACTGAAACAAAAAAAACATAGACATTAAAAAAAATGAATAATAATGACAGATTCGCAAAAAATTACTGACATTTTAAAAGTGAACTAAATTTAAAGTGAAAACAAAAAATATATACAAATAAAATCTAATAAAAAAGCTTAACAAAAACCATAATAGTATCTCAATTATATTAAAGTAACACTGACGTTGTAAGACAATGATCAAATCTCATGCTAGTCGCTGACTTTTGATAGATTTATTTATATTTTTAGTGATTTTTTTAATATATTTGTATTCAAGTTTGTGTAATAGTGGTTAACTGATGGATTTTGATATCTATAAAGCATCTGTTATGCACTTTATTATACATAATTAATACAACTGACTTATCACGTAATATATTTTTTTCATAATGCATGCTCCAAATTCACTAAAAACTGAAGACAGATATTATTTATCATAATCGACAAAGCCAACTCATATATATACATTCGGTGAAAGTAAAGCTCCTCAGAAGATCATTCGGTGAAAGTAAAGCTCGTCAGAAGATCATTCGGTGAAAGTAAAGCTCCTCAGAAGATCATTCGGTGAAAGTAAAGCTCCTCAGAAGATCATTCGGTGAAAGTAAAGCTCCTCAGAAGATCATTCGGTGAAAGTAAAGCTCCTCAGAAGATCATTCGGTGAAAGTAAAGCTCCTCAGAAGATCATTCAGTGAAAGTAAAGCTCCTCAGAAGATCAGTCAGTGAAAGTAAAGCTCCTCAGAAGATCATTCGGTGAAAGTAAAGCTCCTCAGAAGATCATTCGGTGAAAGTAAAGCTCCTCAGAAGATCATTCGGTGAAAGTAAAGCTCCTCAGAAGATCATTCGTGAAAGTAAAGCTCCTCAGAAGATCATTCGGTGAAAGTAAAGCTCATCAGAAGATCATTCGGTGAAAGTAAAGCTCCTCAGAAGATCATTCGGTGAAAGTAAAGCTCCTCAGAAGATCATTCGGTGAAAGTAAAGCTCCTCAGAAGATCATTCGGTGAAAGTAAAGCTCTCAGAAGATCATTCGGTGAAAGTAAAGCTCCTCAGAAGATCATTCGTGAAAGTAAAGCTCCTCAGAAGATCATTCGGTGAAAGTAAAGCTCCTCAGAAGATCATTCGGTGAAAGTAAAGCTCTCAGAAGATCATTCGGTGAAAGTAAAGCTCCTCAGAAGATCATTCGGTGAAAGTAAAGCTCCTCAGAAGATCATTCGGTGAAAGTAAAGCTCCTCAGAAGATCATTCGGTGAAAGTAAAGCTCCTCAGAAGATCATTCGGTGAAAGTAAAGCTCCTCAGAAGATCATTCGGTGAAAGTAAAGCTCCTCAGAAGATCATTGGGTGAAAGTAAAGCTCCTCAGAAGATCATTCGGTGAAAGTAAAGCTCCTCAGAAGATCATTCGGTGAAAGTAAAGCTCCTCAGAAGATCATTCGGTGAAAGTAAAGCTCCTCAGAAGATCATTCGGTGAAAGTAAAGCTCCTCAGAAGATCATTCGGTGAAAGTAAAGCTCCTCAGAAGATCATTCGGTGAAAGTAAAGCTCCTCAGAAGATCACTCGGTGAAAGTAAAGATCCTCAGAAGATCATTCGGTGAAAGTAATGACGCTTACTTGATCAAAATCAGTCCAGATTTGACTCTGAAGTGTTTCTACAGTTACACTTGAGTGATTGAGTGTGAAACCGGTTTAAAAGCAATGTTTTGATGATTTAGAGGCCTTTACATGGTTTACATGAGACGCTCACACCAGCAGTTATATAAATGTTTCCTCTAATGCTGTATTTATGTGAAGATAATCTTTGCTTAAGTTGATTTTAATTAACATGAGAGTGGTTTGATGAAATTAGTTTTTCATAAACAGCTTTTTTTCCGCTCCTGGGAAACACGGTAACTTATAACAGTAAACATCCTCGTTCTCATTAAACACTGTTTCATATTTCATACTTAATGGAAACATCAGCAGTTTTTCATAATTGGCCGGGGTTTGTCCTGCCCTCGATAATGAATGAAAACAGCCAGTTTTCCAGTGTTTTCTGTTTTAAATCTCGTGTCTAATGGAGAACATAATGACTTAATGGACGTGATATAAAAGCTTGCGAGGAAACGGACAGAAACGACCTCAGTCGACTCTATAAAGCACAAACACTTGAATATAGTTTCTCTGAATGCACACGGACTGAGAGGAATCGAGAGTTTTCACTTCTGTCTGATCTGTGTTTGTTGGTTGTTTCAGATGCTCGTGACGACACGGGCTTGACGCCGGTCATGGTTTATATTCACGGCGGCTCTTACGTCGAGGGAACGGCGAACATGATCGACGGCAGCATCCTCGCCAGCTACGGGAACGTGATCGTCGTCACCGTCAACTACCGGTTAGGAGTGCTAGGTGAGTCCCTCCAAACACAGCAATGCATGCTAGTTCATTCATTCATCAATGGTGCATTACATTGACAGTAAATACATGCTGCAAAATATTTCTGTTTCAAATAAATGCTGTTCTTTTGAACTTTCTGTTCATCTGTGAATCCTGAAAAATAACAGCACAAGTGTTTTCAACATTGATAATAATCAGAAATGTTTCTTGAGACGCAAGTCAGCATATCAGAATAAGTGTTATTTTAGTATCACTGAGATATAGTTTTTAGTAATATTTTTTATTATTATAATTTTAATTTTTTTGTCATTTTGTTGTGTTTGTCATTTTTATTAGTTCTTTTATTTGTATATTTTATTTTAGTTATTTTATTTCAGGTAACAAATTGCAATTTATGATTTTAGTTTTAGTTAAATCAGCAGTCTGTAAGTTTAGCCTCTTTGTCGCCATCTCTGTTTGAAAACCGTGAATTGCAGCTTTTTGCATAATTATCTTCCGTGTGTGGGTTAGTGAGTCGGCACATCTCCGCGCTGATGAATCTAATGTTTTGAGGAGTATGTGTGTCTCAGTCACCGCATTGGATACTGTATTTAGAAATCACAGATTAGTCTACGTTTTGGAAAATATGACCCAAATCTGAATTTTCACCGGATATTGTCATATCAAGTAACAAATCTGCCACGTTTGTTCTGACCAATTGAGGAAAAAAGCATTACAATAAATCTCACTACCAATGGTGATTAAATCTAACGATCTGTTAGCTCATATCACATCTAACCGTGCAAATTATCTTCATTGTTATTCTTTGTTCTTAAACTATTAATGTTAACAACATCAGCATTGCGTGACTATGAGCAGGGGCGGACTTAACTAATAAGCGAGGTAAACGGCGCTTACCCCATCTGATATTGGCTAATCATATTTGCAGCGTTGAGCAATGTAGCCGTTCACAGACATATCCGCTGATTTCTTGAACACAGTGACCAGACGTGTTTGAGCTAGAATCCACTTACTGATCAAAATGCTGAGTTTTTGTCAAGTGCTGAGTTCTGCAAGGTCGGGAATCAGATCATTATAACAAAGTGTAGATACGATGTAAATAAGAGATTCGTTGTGTCACAATTTTATTCATCTTGATGTTTCCAAATGACTCTTTTGTGTGCTTCTCCAAGGCGCACCGGCGCAAACTGCCGCGTACTTGTATAAGAATACAATGACTGGAGATTTTCCCTTAATAATAGGTTTAATTTTCGATTGGTTTCTCGGGAAACTCTACAGTATGCCTTCAGAACACTTGGGATATGGAATGGGTTACATGGGATTATTTAATATTTGTAAAAAGATTGGAAAAGTTTAAAATGTATTAAATGGACAAGTTCAAGTTTTATTTTTTTTTATAATGTCTTCCTTTTGTGACCTGCAAAAAAAACTAAGTAGCCTAATTTGGCTTCCGAACAGCATCAGGTTGATTAATTACTGGCTGTGAAGGGATAAATAAAATATAAACTAGAGTGAGCGAGCAAAATAAGGGTTAAGCATAAAAGACACATAGTTATTATGTCCTTTTATCACTAAATCACCCCCAAATCACTAAGTCCACCCCTGACTATAGTGTGTATTAGCGTGTAGATTTAAATTTCTGTACAGTCTAATTATCATACCATTCGAATTTCATATTTAGAAATGATTTTACCAAAAGGCAAACTATGCTTCCTTCAAACAGTTTTTCTTTAAAATACAAAGCTTGTGTATTTCTCTGTAATCAGAAGCACGTTTAAAACTGGAATTATTTAATTTGATTCACATGTGTTTCATAAACACACAATCCTTTCTGGATTACAATCCGCCATCAAAATGATAATGTAATAACTCCAGCTGCTGTGAGAAAAGACTAAACGATCTGCAGGATCCTCACATGAGATACTAGCCGGGACAACTTCTTCATGTTTACTGACGTGACGTGATGACGCAGTGCCAGACTCGAATCAGTGCCACTCAAATGATAAAACATTGTTATAAGATAACCGTTATGAATCGGGCTAAAGTAAGGAGATAGTTCTGAACATTGACTGGTTATGTACTTGCTCAAATATTGATTTTGGATCATTTTTAACCAAATTTACGTACTGCACCTTTAACTATTGTTATATATATATTATATATATATATATATATACATATATCTATATTTAAATGTGTATTTTAGTTAGTGGTTATTTTATTTCAAGTAACAAAAAATTGATGTTTTTAATTTTTGGTTAAAATATTTTCCATACATAGTTTTTTTGTTTTTTTTATCTATTTCATTTCAAGTAACAATTGTTTTATTTTTTTTGTTAAAATATTTCTTTATTTTATATGTTTAGTGTTTTATTTTAGTTAATGGTTATTTAATTTCAAGTAATGATTTTTTAAAATGTTTTTAGTTTTAGTAAATTAACTATAATTAACCCTGATTATGATGATTTCTGAAGATCATGTGACACTGGAGTAATGATGCTGAAAATACACAGAAATAAATTACAGTTTAACACATATTCACATAGAAAACAGCTGTTTAAAATCATAATAACATTTCATGTTTATGATCAAATAAATCCATCCTTGGTAAGCAAAAGAGACGTCTTTATTTATCATTTTTTGTATCTTTGCATATAAACTAAAGATAATGAAAGCTGTAGAAGCTTTTCTTTTACTCACAGCACATAAGAGATGATATTAGAAAGCCTTCAGATGTTCATTAAAGGATCTTTTATTCATTTTCATAATGAAGGTTGTTGGCTATTACCAGTTCTGCCGAAAATAGCCTCCTCTCTATAAAATAAAGCTTTTGTCATTTCTTTGAACAGAAGGATTTGAAAGCTTATTAAACACAAAGAATACTCATAAACACGAACACAAAGCAGCTCTCGCACTCAAAGGGTTTTAATTGCAGATTTATGCTTCATTGACTTTGCATGCACACATCCAGTTTATATTATTAATGTTTCTTTCTGTCTTTGAGGATATTTTCTGTCGTTAGTGAGTTATGAATGATGAAGTCAGCAACCGGTCAAGCTGTTACCGGCTCTCTTTCTCATCAAGATATCGAAGCAGTTTCGTTTGAAGGTCCTGACGTTCTTGGCACTGAATTAGAGACGAAAAGGCTGCTTTTAACAACATCCCTCTTTTAAGAAGAAGAAGAGAGTGTCTTCCCAGAAGCTTCAGATTCAGACCGAATGCAGCATTATCATCAGATCTTTTGATGTTTCGAACAAAGCATCTTATTATTGAGTTCTGCTCAGAACGAGCTGGAAGCAAGAGATTGACGTCTCTAGAGTGACTCATTACATTCACATTCATAATAATAAAATAATGACAACCAAATGTAGTCAAACAATACACTATACTAATCTAAGGCCTGGAATAATTATGATCAATAATAATCAGAAACGTTTCTTTTAGAGTGATTTCTGAAGATCATGTGACACTGAAGACTGGAGTAATGATGATGAAATACACAGAAATAAATGACAGTTTAATATATATTCACATAGAAAACAGCTGTAATAATATTTCACAATTTTATAGTTTTTACTACATTTTTATCAAATGAATGCAGACTTGGTGAGCAGAAGGAGAGATACTAGTATAGTTTTTATTAGTATTTTGAAATATTGATTTATTTATTTTCGTTAAAACTTTTGTCATTTTATTTTGTGTGTTTGTCATTTTTATTACTTTATAAATATGTCTATGTTTTATATTTTTTTATTTTAGTTATTCTAATGCAATGAAAATGAAAAATGTTGCCCCAGAAGCTAACTAAAATAAAATAAGTTTAATTTTTTTGTTACATTTTATTTTATTGAAGTTAATGTTTATTCTATTTCAAGTAGCAAAAATCTTTGTTGAGCAGCAAATCAGCATATTATTATGATTTCTGAAGATCATGTGACACTGAAAATACAGATTTGATAACAGAAATAAATTACAGTTTAACACATAATCACATAGAAACAGCTGTTTTAAATTGAAATAATATTTCACAATTTTTGATCAAATAAATGCAGCCGTGTTGAGCAGAAGAGGAAACACAGTGTTGTATATAAACGCAGATGTGACTGATTTTAGAGTGCTTATGGATGTGTATGGATAAGGAAATCCTCGTCTCCTCGCTCTGGTGATTCAGAGTGTTTTTATGGATGAAGCGATCCAGCAGGGACGGATGGTCCGAGGTGAAACGACACCAGACAGTCACATGAAGCCGACGGCGCCTGAAGCGTCTGTTTGAGCGAGCGTCCGTCTCATGATCCTCCTGCAGCGTCTGATCCTTTCAGATGACGTTTCATGTAATCTCAAGGATAAAGGTTTCTGTTGTAAGTGACTGGTGTACATGATTGCAGATAACAGAGCTCGTTTGAGCTTTTACAATCCTTTTCATCTTTCTTATGTTATATCTCTAAAACGCTGCTTTGGAGTAAAACTGGACAGATCCTGAATTTAACTGAAATACACTCGAGTTTAAAGACATCTCTTCTGCTCAACAATTTGATCAAAAATACAGTAAAAATTATGAAATATTATTAGCTGTTTTCTATATGAATATGTGTTAAACTGTATTTATTTCTGTGTATTTTCAGTATCATTACTCCAGTCTTCAGTGTCACATGATCTTCAGAAATCATAATAATATACTGATCAAGAAATATTTCTGATTATCAATGTTGAAAACAGTTAATATTTTTATGGAAACCGTCATACATTTTATTTTTCAGGATTCACGGATGAATAGAAAGTTCACAAGAACAGCATTTATTTGAAATAGAAATATTTTGTAACATTCAGTTAAAGGTCAACCCATTTTCTCTTTCTTACCTTTTTATAATCTGAAGAACCTTCTTTCAGCACAAAGAGCATTTAGTGACACAGAAAGGTTCTTCAGATGTTAAAGTTTCTTTATGTGAATATTAAGACAGAAAGGTTCTTCTACGCATCGTGAAGCACCTTTATTTTAAGAGTGTACATTGCAAGTATTCTCTGTATTTGTATTTTCTACAATTTATGTAAATTGTGAAGTATATATTGTTTTGTATTTTTGAATTTTGTTTAATGAGTTAATATACTTAATAATTTTTTTTAATTTATTCATTAGTTTTTGTTTTCATTATATTATCATTTTAATTTATACTAAAATAAGCTTAGTATTTAATATTTGATATTTTTATGGTGAATATGCACAATATTGACTAGTTTTAGAGTGTAAATACTTCATCTTCTCCTCTGCACGTCTCTGCGTTGAGAAAACAAGCAGCACGAGGCGTGTTTAGCGCGTGATGAATGCTGCTTTCCTCTCGGCATTTTGCCACAGAATAAACAGATGACTTCAGAATCCATCTCATTAGACTTCAGATGTTAAAGAGCTCGTTTAGCTGCTTCGCCGTCATAGATAAGCAGGCACGTTTGGAGGCGTAGAACAGCCCAGTCTTTGTGGTAATGGCTGCATGGCTCATTGAAGGACTCCAGTGTTTATAGCTCAGGAATAAATCGCCCTGTTGAAAGTCCTACATCACCGATGAGGACTTCAATTAACCTTTCTCAAGCGCTGGCCTGGAGTCAGGAGATATATATGCATCGCAGGTGAAGGTCAGCCAAAGTGCTTTTATTTGTGCACCTAGAATTAATAATGCAGCGTCCTCAGAGATGCTCAAGCATGATGGATGAAGCTCATCAATAAATAACATACAGAAATCAAGCTCTTGTGTGTCCGCTGCACTTTAGTTTTCCCAGGTGAAAGCACTTGAGCTAAATGCATTAACAGGTGTTTAGTGTTGCACTAATCCACCAAACATCTCCTCACATGAACACGCTTGTGACAGATGATAGTGTTGATCCTGCAGGGCAGAATGAAGGGGAACTGAGTTTTCTGTTTCATATCTCGAGCTGCTCGTGATACTCACACTGAGAGCGAGTGTGTGTGTGTGTGTGTGTGTGTGTGTGTGTGTGTGTGTGTGTGTGTGTGTGTGTGTGTGTGTGTGTGTGTGTGTGTGAGAGAGAGAGAGCGAGTGTGTGTGTGTGAGTGTGTGCGTGTGTGTGTGTGTGTGTGTGTGTGTGTGTGTGTGTGTGTGTGTGTGTGTGTGTGTGTGTGTGTGTGTGTGTGTGTGTGTGTGTGAGAGAGAGAGCGAGTGTGTGTGTGTGTGAGTGTGTGTGTGTGTGTGTGTGTGTGTGTGTGTGTGTGTGTGTGTGTGTGTGTGTGTGTGTGTGTGAGTGTGAGTGTGTGTGAGTGTGTGTGTGCCTTGTAAAATAACTGAACATTTTGTTAGTTATTTAAGTACTTCAAGTTAAAGTTTTTATTTATACATATTGTCTTTTATTTCAGTTAACAAATAGACACACACTTGTATTTATTGTTTGTTTGTTTGTTTGTTTTAGTTCATTCAGTGACTCTAAATCAGTATCGACGTGTTCATAATCCACATAAATCTGATATGGATGTCTGTATGTGTCCAACAGCTTACACACATGTTTCCCGATCTCTCATCCGTCTCTGTGGTTCAGGTTTCTCAGCACCGGAGATCAAGCAGCCAAAGGGAATTACGGTCTGCTGGATCAGATCCAGGCTCTGCGCTGGGTGAAGGAGAACATCCAGGCGTTTAACGGCGATCCGGAGGCGAGTGACCATCTTGGCCCGGGCAGGAGCCTCCTCAGTCTGCTGACCCTCTCACACTACTCTGAAGGTCTGCTGGAGAGCTTAAGATGAAGTGCATGAATATATAGGAGTGCATGATTAATCCAAATACTGAAATCACACTCAATTATTTGCATAGTAAATTCTGAGTAAATGCACAAACTTGGGATTTGGTCATTTATAACATGCATTTGAGAACCCAGCAAACGCAAACCATCTTCCCAAACGTGTAATGAGAAGCGCTGATCAACAAAAGAGAAGCTTTAATGGCTCCCTGTAGTGTTTCATTTCATTTCTTAAAATCTAAAGTGCTTTGCCAATGAAAAATAAAACAAGCCATATTTTAAGGAGGCAATACTATGGAAGCCCGTTTCCGTCACAAAAAAAAAAAACTTTTTATCTCACCATTCTGAATTGCATGATACAAACTTGCAATTGCAGGTTAAAAAGTCATAATTCTGAGACATAAACTCACAGTTCTGAATTTTTTTCTCAGAATTATGACTTTATGTCTCGCAATTGCGAGTTTATATCACGCAATTCTGAGAAAAAGTATTAATATTATCATTTAATTTGTTAATTTCAGTGAAATATTGCAGAAGTAATAATACATAAAATAATAATAATTATTACAAATTATTATTATTACTATTATTATGTAGAAATATAGATATATAATTGCACAATTATTAATATTATAATTTATATATAATCACAAAAACAAACCCAGCAAACCTGAATTAAAAAAAATATTAAATCACATTTTTTTATCAGAAAAAGTTTTCATTTTACAGTGAAATATTACAATTAATATTTCTTATTATTTTTGTTTTTGGATAATTCATTATTTTATTAATATTTGTATGTTTAATAGTAATAATAATATCATTAGTAGTATTATTTTCTATCCATTTTTATATACAATCACAAAATTATTGATATTATAATTGACATAACAGAATAAAATACACTACAAACCTGAATATTCTTTATATATAATTTCTTATTTTAATAATAATACTGCAATATCAATTTACACTTATTTTTCTTAACATTGCTAATGGTGAACATGAACAGTCAAAACCCTCAATATTTTCAATGTTGAATTACTCTGACAGCAAGTGTTTGTGTCCCAGATCTGTTTCAGAAAGCGATCATCCAGAGCGGGACGGCTCTCTCCAGCTGGGCCGTCAACTACCAGCCGGCCAAGTACACGCGAATGCTGGCCGAGAAGGTGGGCTGCAACGAAGACGACACGGTCGAGCTGATCGAGTGCCTCCAAAACAAAAACTACAAGGAGCTGATTGAGCAGAACATCACTCCCGCCAAATACCACATCGCATTCGGACCCGTGATCGACGGAGACGTGATTCCGGACGACCCACAGATCCTCATGGAGCAGGGAGAGTTCCTCAACTATGATATAATGCTAGGAGTAAACCAGGGCGAAGGCTACAAGTTTGTAGACGGGATTTTAGACAGCGAGGATAGAGTAACGAGCAACGACTTCGAGTTCGCCATATCAGAATTTGTTGACCACTTGTATGGCTATCCGGAAGGAAAGGACACCCTGCGGGAAACCATAAAGTTCATGTACACGGACTGGGCCGATAGGGAAAACCCAGAGATGCGCAGAAAAACGCTGGTCGCGCTTTTCACTGATCACCAGTGGGTGGCGCCAGCCATTGCTACAGCGGACCTGCATGCGCAATACGGATCGCCCACATACTTTTACGCCTTTTATCACCACTGCCAGAGCGACATGAAGCCCGCCTGGGCCGATTCGGCACACGGAGACGAGCTTCCGTATGTTTTCGGTATTCCCATGATCGGCCCCACAGATCTCTTCAACTGCAACTTCTCTAAGAACGACATCATGTTGAGCGCCGTGGTCATGACATACTGGACAAACTTCGCCAAAACTGGGTGAGTAGGATGCATATGTTTACATAAACTGCTAATAAAAGCTGGCAAAATGTATAAAGCATTAAATGATGCTTTCCGCTATTTTTTTGTTACTAAGGTGTTGCTAGGCAGTTGCTAAGGTATTCTGGGTGGTTGTTGGAATGTTGCTATGTGCAACATAGCTAGGGGTTTACTAATCAATCAAACGTAACATCACTAACTGACCTTTTAATTGCGGCTTTCAGCTATGTTTTTGTTGCTAGGGTGTTGCTAGGCAGTTGTTAGGGTATTCTGAGTGGTTGCTAGAGTGTTGCTAGGCAGTTGCTAGGGCAGTCTGGGTGGTTGCCTGAGTGTTGCTATGCTGTTGCTAAGGCAATGCTAGGTAGTCAAAAGCAACATCACTAATTGACCCTTTAATTGCTGCTTTGATATATTTTTATTGCTAGGGTGTTGTTAGGCAGTTGCTATAGTAGTCTGGGTGGTTGCCTGAGTGTTGCTATGCAGTGGCTAGGGCGTTGCTAGGTAGCCAATAGTAACATCACTAATTGACCCTTTAATTGCTGCTTTGATATATTTGTATTGCTAGGGTGTTGTTAGGCAGTTGCTAGGGTAGCCTGGGTGGTTGCTAGAGTATTGCTAGGCAATCAAATGTAACATCACTAATTGACCCTTCAATTGCTGCTTTCAGCTTTTTGGTTGTTAGGATTATTCTTAGGGTGTTCTGGGTGGTTGCTAGGCAGTCGAAAGTAAAATGCATTGCTGCATTGTTATTTTTTGTTGCTAGTCTGTTGCCAGGGTATTCTAGGTTGTTGTTAGAGTGTTGCTAGGGCATTGCTAGGCAATCAAATGGAATATGACTAATTGACCCTTCAGTTCCTGATTTCATTATTTTTTTAGCTGCTAGGGTGTTGCTAAGGTATTCTGGGTGGTTGCTAGAAGGTTGTTGCCAAGCAGTCGACCTTAACTTCACTAACTGACCCTTTAATTCCTGCTTTCAGCTCTTTTATTTCTGAATCTGATCAGATCGACATTTCACTATTTTACAAGAATTCATAAAAAAAATGCAAATTAAAGCATCAACAATTGTACAGATGTTACTAACTTAAAATGTTTTGTTTTACTGCACAGAGACCCAAATCAGCCGGTTCCTCAAGACACTAAATTCATCCACACTAAACCGAACCGCTTTGAGGAGGTGGCCTGGTCTAAGTATAACCCTAAAGAACAGCTGTACCTGCACATCGGCCTGAAGCCTCGCGTCCGCGACCACTACAGAGCCACCAAGATCGCCTTCTGGCTGGAGTTAGTGCCGCATTTACACAACATCAACGAACTCTTCCAGTACGTTTCAACAACGACCAGAATCCCACCGCAGGACACAACGCCGTTCTCCTACACCAAACGCCTGTCCAACAAACTCTGGCCGTCGACCACCCGACATCCGCCTGCTCCTCCGGCTAACACCAAACAGATGTCGGATCAGCAGAAGACATCCGAGCACGCCGATGGAACGGTTATCATAGAAGCGCGAGATTATTCGACCGAGCTGAGCGTAACGATCGCAGTCGGCGCATCTCTGCTCTTCTTAAACATCCTAGCGTTCGCGGCGCTCTACTACAAGAAGGACAAACACCGGCTAGAGTCCAGTCGCAGGCACAGTCCACCAAGAAATCTCGCGAACGACATTCCCCGTGTGCCGAGCGAAGAATTGATGTCCTTGCAGATGAAGCAACTGGAGCACGATCACGATTGCGATTCGCTGCAAGGCCACCACGATATGATTCGGCTGGCCTGTCCTCCAGATTACGCGCTTACGTTGCGCCGTTCGCCCGACGACATACCGCTGATGACGCCAAACACCATCACTATGATTCCTAGCTCTTTCGCCAGCATGCAACCATCATATCACAACCCGTTCAATGCATTCGGGAACAGCACTCCAAGCAGCACGGGCCTCCCGCATGGACACTCCACGACGCGAGTATAACTCGGCATAAGTCGACGAACTACATAGATGCGCACCCGGGTGCTCGAACACAAATACTGAGGGTGTTATTTTGTTACAGACTCTTTTATGAACAAGTAACATTACACTTATTAACCTGTATAATGTGATCAGTGAATGTAATCATTTTGGCATTCATGGTACAGCGGCTTCAAAAAAATATGATTACGTAAATGAAGAAGTATTTTTTGCATCCTGATTTCCTGGTTAATGTGCGAGACGATTAATCACTAAACACTTGCACTGCAGCACAAATACATGTTAAATGATTTTGCTACAACCAGATATTCATAATTATGTTGGCTGCAGAAATCATGGCCATTCAGACTGAAATGGCTTTAATAGCTTGAAATTTAACGATTTTATGACTGAAAACTTGGAATTTTAAGGTTTATGGCCATGCTGTCAGATAGATAGATAGATAGATAGATAGATAGATAGATAGATAGATAGATAGATAGATAGATAGATAGATAGATAGATAGATAGATAGATAGATAGATAGATAGATAGATAGATAGATCAGATCAAGCAAGGCAGTCAAAATTAACATCACTAATTAACCATTTAATTGCTGCTTTCAACTATTTTTGTTGCTATGGTGTTGATTGGCAGTTGTTAGTGTACTTTGGGTGGTTACTAGATTGTTGCTAGGCAGTCGAAAGTAACTGTACTTTCAAAGTAACTGCCATTTTTTGGCAGTAGCTAGGGTGTTTAAGGCAGTTGCTAGAGTGTTGCTAGTCGGTTGCTAGGTTGTTCTAGGTTCCTATGCCGTTCGTTGCTAGGGTATTCTAGGTAGTTGCTAGAGTGTTGCAAGGCAGTCGAAAGTAATATCACTAGTTGACCCTTTAATTGCTGCTTTCAACTATGTTTTGTTGCTATGGTGTTGCTAGGCAGTTGTTAGGGTATTCTGGGTGGTTGCTAGAGTGTTGCTATGCAGTTGCAAGGATGTTCCTAGGCAGGTGAAAGTAACATCACATTTTCTTGGCAGTAGCTATGGTGTTTTAGGTGGTTGCTAGAGTGTTGCTATGCAGTTGCTACTGTACTGCTAGAATCTTCTAGGTTGTTGCTATTCAGTTGCTAGGAGGTTCTAGGTTACTATGTAGTTGCTAGGGTTTTGCTTGGAAGTTGCTAGGATGCTGTAGGTTGTTGCTATGCAGTTGTTAGGGTTTTCTTTGGCAATTACTTGGGTGTTTTAAGTTGATGTTAGAGTGTTGCTTGGCAGTCACAAAGACTATCTATCTATCTATCTATCTATCTATCTATCTATCTATCTATCTATCTATCTATCTATCTATCTATCTATCTATCTATCTATCTATCTATCTATCTATCTATCTATACCATGTACAGCAGTGCTTTATGGGAGTTCATTGTGTCTATTTCGCAGCCATAACCAGCTGTAGCACTGGTAACCGTGGCTGGTTTCTGAAAACATTTAATCTCTGTGCCAAATTTAACTTTAATTAATCATATTCCCAGTGTCTCTGTAAATGTGTAATCTAACGAATTCAAGAAAAAAACGTCACACGTTCTTACATTTTAAACAGGAGATCGGGTTGCAGTGAGAAACTCGTGTGCCATCTGAGAGGATCTGCTGTCGGATCTTAAAGGTGCTGGACGTGATTTTAGCCCCTTTAAACCCCGCCCTCCAAAGATATGAGTGTTTCTGATTGGCTAAACTCCTTTCTGTATTTTTTGCAGTCTAACAATGTTTCACAGATATCTCTCAAGTTGTAGTGAGATTTTATATGTATTGTTCTGTCAAAACTATTGCTTGCAGCACCTTTAAGAACAGTGTGTCGATGTCCTTTATCTGACAGTAATCTTTCTCTCAGCCTGAATAGTGTTATTTTAGTGTATATAGCATATAGAATAAATTGTAAAAAGATAATCTGCAGCTTGTAGTATTGCTTTCAATAAAACTGTCTTGTTTTCATTTGCTCGAGTACAGTTCTGAATGTACGCTTGCCATCTTCATCCCTCCATGTTTGACCATTTCAGATTGTCTAGTCCTCATTTCAATGTTATTGCATAATATGATTTTTTTTATAAAAACCTTGCATATTAAATCCATATATTGTATCCTTCTGCGTTAAACCTGATTAATTGAACAGCAAATGTACTGGTTTTCTGAACACACTCTCCCATTGGTCAATCACACAGATAGCCCCACCCCCAAAATCATGCCATTGGCCGAGTCAGAAGTTGACATGTCAGGCCACCAATAAATGAAGTACATCGATATTAAATTGTTTTTGTTGTTTTCCAGAAATATGAGAGGAGCTGAAAGTTTAACGTCCCGTGATTGTAATCTGTAAACGGGAAGTTTGCATACTGTTTCATATTTCTATATAATAATGTTTCTCTAACTATAGCTCAGTTCCTATAAGTATGGCCATTTGCATAATGATTTATAAATCCTGATAAATATTTTTGAATGCTTATTTTTGCTCATTTGTGGTCTGCTTTTTCAGTATATTTTTTGAGCATTAAATGATGTACTCAGACATTATTTGTTACTGTTCCTGTAACAGAAGCTTCACAACAGTTCCACAGCGCTGTATTAATGAATTATCATTTGTTAATATATATTAATCAGTCGTTTGCCTAACAGGGTACTGATGGACATTTACATGTTTCGGTCTTGCTCTGAATCATGTTGCTTCTTTAAATCTTTCCTCATGCTTTACGCTGTATGAATATGATTTGGTTTTGCCTCATTGAAAGGCTTATTGATGGATACTGTATATGTAAGAGATTTTTGCTGCTTTTTCTAAAATTAAATAAACTTAGATTTTACTCATTTGCTCATTTACTTGTCTTTATATTTCATAATGTTTAATGTGTGTGTGATATGTTAAAGGAATAGTTGAAAATGTGCCCCAGTTAAGCTGAGATCAGGAGGAGTTTGTTTCTTCATCAGGTTTGTAGAAATGTCTCAGCAATGGATGCTCTGCAGTGAATGGGTGCCGTCAGAATGAGAGTCTGATAAAAATATTACAATAATCCACAGCAGTCCATCAGTTAACATCTGGAGAAGACAAAAGCTGAAACAAATCCAGCATTAAGACGTTTATAACTAATAGTTAACTAATCTGTTTTTGAGTTATAAGTCTAAGAAGCTGAAACGCGTTGACAGGAGAAAGCAGGCGGATGTGTTTGTGCAGGTAAGTGTTGATCCATCACGTGCTCTGCTGTAGAGACTCTGAGCTCGGACTCTCATCTGAGAGACAGATGGTGGAGCTGCAGCTTCTCCGGTGACATGAGCAGTAACTGCACTCGCTCAGTCTGTGGCACCACAACCATCTGTGGTCACTCATGGACCACAGACACATAAACACCTCGGAGGGGTTGTAATAGGAGCTTGAAAACATAGTGGGTGAATATACAATACACTCTAAAAAAAGGGTGCTATATAGCACTTAAAGTAATCATAGGGGAACCACTTTTGGTGCTATATAGTTCCATATCTTTAAATGTGCTACAAAGCACCTTTGTCAAATGGTGCAATGCAGAACCGTAAGAGGTGCCATATTGCATTGTATTTCTTCAACAAAAATGATGCTAAACAGCACCAACAGTGGTTCTCGTAAAGATCCTTTAAAGGAGCTTAACAGGTTCTTTCTATGGTAGCAGTGCTAAGAAGCACTTTAATCCCCCCCAAAGAGCCACTGATGAACCACTGAAGCACCAAGATTTGGTGCCATGCAGCACCAACAGTGGTTCTCCTATGATTACGAGCCAAAGAACCACTTTTAGTGCGATATAGCACCATTTTATTTAGAGGTTCCAGCATGTGATTCAGTAATGCACTGTTAAAAAAATAAAAAAATAAAATAGGACACAATATACTAATATAAAGGAATTTCTGCATCGATTTTTTTCAGGTATTTGACCTGTGTTTTGAATTGTGCACATTTTCCTTGTTTTTTCTCTCGATGCTATTCAATTAGTTTAAATGTTCATATGTTAATGTAAATGGGAAAAATATTAAACACAAGAAATGAGAAGTAAAAGTATTAATTCATAGTTAGATTCTTTTATCATAATAAAGTGGACATGGGGTGAATTTTAAATCTAAATGTTCAGTTTTGTCATGTTATTTTAGTATCATTGATATATAGTTTTTGTCAATATTTGTTTAGATTAATTGTTATTTATTAGTCTTAGTTTATTTAGTTTTAGTTTTTTTAGTACAGAATGTTAAAGTATGGGAACATGAGAATAGCTGAAATAAAATGACCTTCTTCTGTTAGTCTTTGTGAAACCCCTACAGCTAATAAAAGTCATTTCCTGAATGACATCATCCCACAGGAAGTGACATCATGATCGGAGCTCAAACATCAGTGAGTATCATCAATAGATCTGATGAATTCTGTCTGTGATGTTTTTTATGTTAGTGTTTCTCTAAAACATTCATTCTTTTGGATCAATCTATTCAGCTCAGTTTGATCATTTGATCATTCTAGACGATTGGTTGGTTTGTTGTTTGTGACTGAAGTTGATCTGATCTCTGATCTCAGTGTTTGACCAGCTCATGTTTTCATCTCATTCATCAGAACAGTAAGTGTTGCTCATTTTCCACATCAATGGTCAGTGTGAGCGTAGACGAATTCATAAATCCAGTGTGTTAACTTCTCAGCTATGCTGACTTCACATGAAAACTTTATGCTTCACAGACAAAAATAATGCATTTATCACAAATCACATGGCAAGTGATCCATCGCTGCGAAATAATTATATCTTCCTCAGTATTTCTGTCTGGTTTTTAGGTCAGAAACATAAATTAGTTTAATTAAATTGATTTTCTTTCTTTGTTTTTCTCTTGTTTTAAGCATTACTTTATTTTGATGCATTTGTCTGAAAACAATAGTGATGATCTTAAGTCATTTTGCTTCTCAAGTAAATGTATTTATGTATTTAAGGATGTTTAAAAGCCAACAATTGTGCATATTTCTAGAGTTTATATTTTTATTTCACTTGGTTTTGCTTAATAAAGAACATCGTCCACAGTATTTTTGTCTTGATTTCTAGTTCAAATGTGTCCCTGGAGCACAAAACCAGTCATAAGTGTCAGTTTTTCAACATCGAGATTTATGCATCATCTGAAAGCTGAATAAATAATATTTCCATTGATGTATGGTTTGTTATGATCGGACAATATTTGAAAATCTGGAATCTGAGGGTGCAAAAAAAATCTAAATATTGAGAAAATCATCTTTAAAGTTGTTCAAATGAAGTTATTAGCAATGTAGTAAATTAAAGAAAAATCTTCATGGAACATGATCTTAATTTCCTAATGATGTTTGACATAAAAGAAAAAAAGCTATAATTTTGACTCATACAATGTATTGTTGTCTATTGCTACAAATATAGCTGTGCTGCTTATGACTGCGTCTGTGCTCCAGGGACACTATTGCAGTCACTTTGTTAATGACACTTTGCATGAATATTTTGCTTCTCGAATATTAAAAAACACTCTGTGATAACCTCATGACAGGCCTGACTTTGAGTATTCCTGCTATAGAATATAAATATCATAATTTTCTGTTCTACATCAGATTATATGATGTTCTCAGGACATACATCAGTTTCTGTCTGAATCAGGGACTAGTGCACTTTTCTTAGAAAATGCAAACGCAGATATTGTTTCTGTTTTTGTCTAGCATTATATAAGCCTCAAAATCCAGCAAAGCAAGACTTTTCATTTGGGATGCTGAACTCAGTGCAGGTTTTAAAATAGTGACCGTCCGTCTCCCTTCTGGCCAATTTACAGCATCTGCAGCTCCTGTGAGGGTCATGGAGACACACGCGGCGTATTACTGCCAGCTATTACTGTGAGACACAACAGTGAGTGTACAATAGTGTCCCTGCCTGGTTTCCAACAGCATGTTAACTGCAACACAAGAAAGACAAATACTTTGGACAAGTGTTACGGGAATATATCAAATGCATACACTGTGAAAATTAAACCACCATTAGCAAATTCAGACCATGATACAGTTCAGCTTATTCCTGTGAATCGCACCTTGCTGAAGTCGTGTAAGCCTGTGAATAAAGTGCTGTGACTTTGGTCTTTGGAGAAAAGTCAGATTTTAAAGGGCTGTGTTTTGTGTATGGATTGGGAGGTTCTGTATGATTCAGATATTGACAGGCACAATGAAATCTGGACTGCATATGTTAAGTATTGTACAGTCTCTGTAATACCAGTTAAACGGATTAAACATTAAACCTTACATCACCAAGGAGGGTATTAATAAGAAACACCTGGCTTTTAAACAACAGGATCCAAAACTTTTGAAATTGGCTCAGAAAAAGCTTAATGATGAATTAAGAGAAACTTGTAAAAATTATAGAGATTTAATTGATAGTGACCTGAGTAAAAGTTCAAAAAAGTTGTGGTCTAATGTATTATAACAGTTATTATAAATATACTATAACTAATATGACTCCTAAAAGGATAAGTAAGTGTCAGTAAGCAAAACATGGTAAATGAGTTCAATCATTTTTACCGTAGGTTCAATGTGGATTCTTATGATTGTAGTGACGCATTGGAGGATATTCGGATTGATGATTCTGAATCAAAACCTCAAATGACTTTGACTGTTGTTGTTTAGGTTTTTAAAGGTCTTGATAGTAAAAAGGACTTTCTGCTTCTATTTTCAAAACTTTTGCAGAGGAACTAGCCCCAGCATAGGTGGATATTTTTCAGAAATCTATTGATCTACAAAGTACACCAGCTATTTGGAAAAAAAATATTATTATACCAGTTCCAAAGAGACTTAGTCCTAAGGAGCATAATGATTATCACCCAGTTGCCTTGACTTGTATTGTGATGAAGTGTTTGGAGAGGAGTATGGTGTGGAGGCTTAAGGAAGAGGTTAAACACATCTTGATCCTTATCAGTTCGCTTATCAAATAAACAGGGGCACAGATCCTTACTGTGGTGCATCATGTTTTGAAACATCTGGAGGATCCAAAGGCTTAGGCCAGGTTCTGAGCTCTGCTTTTAATACCGTGCAGCCTCACCTTATGCTCTCCAAACTAACTAGTATGGCTGTTGATCCATATAGCATTAAATGGTTCCATGCATTTCTTACGGATAGGACTCAACAAGTTAAAATCAAGCAGTCTTTCTCCGAATGTCGACCTATTAGTATTGGTCTTCCCCAAGGGTGTGTTTGTTCACCACTTTTATTTAATAGACTTTCATAGATGGGAGGTGCATGTGAATAACCTGTGTAGAAGGGTACAACAAGGGTGCTCGGATTATTTGGGGTGGCCCAAAGGGTCAAGTTGTTGTTTTATCATGCCTGTATTGAATCTTAATATAGTTTGGTCATTTTAAAAGTTAATCTGGTGTGTACTGCTATGAAAGTAGTGGGTCTGGGGGTTTACCCCAATTTTCAGTCTATCTTTAATAAGGTTATTACACAGGCAATGAAAGTGACTCGGGACCCTTCTCATGTGCTTCAGCGAGAATTTGAATGACTCTCATCTGGTCCACGTTTTCGTACTCCAATGTCTAGATATAACCGTTATACAATGAATTTGTTTCTTTGGCTACAAGGCTGTTAAACTCTAATTCAAGGGACAAAACTGTGTGATTGTTATTATTGATGGTGGTATTTTGAAGTGTTTTACCTGTATTGCTCAAAACAAATTTACCTCATGTAGGACAAATAAAGTAAAGATTGATTGATACAAATGTATTTTAAAATACACAAAAAAATTACCAGAACTATATAGTGTCTAAAATAGGGTTAAAAATATATTAATGCAAAAATCTTTTTGGCCCTTTTTTTGGGAATTTTTGGAATATGCATTTTTATAAAATAAATATTTATTTTTAAAAGCATTTAAAAATGTATTTTGCCCTTCATAGAGTTCAAGAAAATACATTCACATATCACATTTGATGAAAAACTTAATTTTCTGTCTGTATATAACATATGATTATTTTGCAATCTGAATCAAATCAGAACGAGCTTTATTGTGAGGTATGTTTACACATAAGAGGAATTTGTTTTCGTGACAGAAGCTCCCACAGTGTGACAGAATGACATTGACAGAACAAAAACAGATAATAAAATAATAAAAATAGAATAAGTAAATAGGGAATGGCGATATACAAACTGACAATAATATGGACAGGTATATTACAACAGACAGTTGTGTATGTGAATAATCCCACCCACTCTGCACTACTAAACTCAGTGGAAACGCAAACCGAGCCTATTTCAGATGAGGCCAACATTACAACAAAAGTGATTACATACACATATATTTAATTGCTGATCAAAGTTATTGCTAGGGACAGTTTAGTAGTAGCTGGGAAAGGACATGATCCTAGTGTCTACTAAATTCTACACCCTTGCATTAAGGTTATTTTTTAATACAAATGATGACCATTTCAATGTTTATAGTGACTATTCTTTCCTCGTTTTCTTATAGAATCAAAGTCATTAATTGATAAGATAAATGACATAATAATGCCCTTGCGGATCTCTTCTGTCGTTGTCGGGATGTATTGAAGGCATCAGTGTTTGAGTCATTAGCATGAGGAATCGTGCTGCTCTTCTTGTTTTGCCAAATGCAGTTTTCTTATTCCGGTCATGATTAGGGCGTCCCTGATGAAATATGTATGAACATCTTCTGTGGACTCTGGCAAAAGCTATTTAATGTGTTTTCTGTGAAGAGCCTAACAAAGTATTTGGACCTTGAGAGAAGATGACACAGCACCGTTTGGATACTGGAAACACAATATGAGAAGATTCACACTAGATGTGTGTTTGTCCTCAACTCAATGCATCATTGTGCACACAAGCTCTTGATAATCCCATAATCCACCATAGATTAAGTCCAGCCATCAGGAGAGATGTTGTCTAACATGGTCTCCTGATGAACTCTTCAATAAACAATAAATCATGGGCTCCAGGGTCCGTGAGTCCATGGAAATGTTTGGGGTGGAAAACTGGACTGAATGAATGAACGAATGTTAATTAAAAACTCATGAATTACAGTTTTTTTTTTCAGATGCTTAAACACATTTTCTAATCTTTACACACAAATCCAAGAATTGCACAAAAAATGCAAAATGCCTCACATCTCTTGCAAAATGAAGCACTGCATTCAAAATACATCTCGGAAAAACACATCTCGGAAGCAAACATTTGCAAACACCTTTGCCATAATATTAATTCCTGCTAGATTTTGTATTACATAGAGAATTGAGTGTTGTTTTGCAAAAAGTGTTTAATGAAAATGTGTGACGAGTAAAGATTTTGTGTGTAAGCAGTTGAAAAAAAGCTGTAATAAAATGTACAGTATAAATAAATACATTGATAAACAAACAAATAAATACAAATTAATTAAATAAATACGATTTGATTCAAATAGATAAATACATGAATAAATTAATGAAAAAAATGTTTGATTAAAACTAATGAATTACTCAAACAAAAATGAATAAATTAATTAAATACATTGATAATCTAATAAATAAACAAAACATTTGATTAAACTACTAAAACAAATATAAATTAGAAATGAATAAAATTTGATTTCAAGTTTGATAACTGAATAAATCAACTTTTTTTAATTTAAATAAATACAAATAAATAACATTGATAGTTGAAAAAAACGTTGATAAGAAATACATTACTAAACTAAACGTTGATTTAAATAATACATCAAACAGTATAACACTAGTGTGTAAAAATGTAATGATATCATGTAATAGAAACTAAATATTTTTAAGTATTATGCATATTTAAATATTCATTTTTCCACAGTACTTGTATGTTTATAGATTAACATTAAAAGCTGCCTTTTAAATTTTAGAACGGGGACTCACATGAAGATTACTGTATGTGGGGGTCCGTGGCACCTAAAAGATTGAAAACCTTGACTTAAACGAATAATTCACTAATAAATAAAAATTCTGTCATTATTTACTCATGCTCATGTTGTTCTAAACAATATATGGACTACTCTATTCTTGCATTTATAAAGTGTTTTTTGTTATTTTTTTGGAGCTTGACAGTCGTGGTCACTATATGAACTGTTGATGAATGGAAAATAATACAAAATATTAACAGCATGAAGGAATAATGACAGAATTGCACGTTTGTCTGAGCATTTGATCATGTTTTTTCTCTCTTGTGAAGGTGTTTGTGGTGTTTAATGCATCATGCAGCACGTCTCCTCGCTGTGATTCCTGAACAGAAGCAATCAGCACTTTGTCATTGATTATGTGTCTGAGTTCTGTCAGACGCCGCTCATCTGTCATCCAGACGCCATTATCTCGTCCCTGCACCAGCAGGGGTCCAAACTGTGTGAGCCACTTCTTTAGACATTCATTTGCATGTTATGATACAAAATAAACATTCAAATATGAGGAACTGATGATGCTGAAACGTCATTTTACTGCCGGAGCACATTAATATATAGTTTAATATAAAGCAATTATTAATACAAATAAGATAGATAGATAAAATAGAATTAGAATAGAAAGTGCTAGAGTTAGAGGGTCAAATAAAGATGGGAGAGATGTGTTTTTAACCGTTCCTTGAAGATAGCAAAGGATTTAGCTGCTAGGATTGAGTTGGGCAGGTCACCAGATGAGAATAGTTCATTTATAAGTCTGTGGAAGTGATTTTATGTCTCTTTGGGATGGTACAGTAATGCGTCGTTCACTTGCTGAATGCAAGCTTCTATAGGGCACATAGGAACTGAATTTAGGTAAAGCGGTGCAGAGCCAGAGGTGGTTCTGTAGGCAAACATTAATGCCTTGAATTTTATGCAAGCAGCTATTGGTAGCCAGTGATTATATTTCACTACTGATTATATTCTGTATAATTGAGTATGTGACGAATTAATCCTTGTAGCCAGTGCAAACTGATGAACAGAGGTGTGATGTTCGTTATTTTCGGCTCATTAAAGATTAATCTTGCAGCAGCGTTTTGGATTAATTGTAGAGGTTTGATGGAACTGGAAGACCTGCCAAGAGAGCATTGCAATAGTTAAGTCTGGACAAAACAAGAGCCTGAACAAGAGTTGTGTTGCATGTTCTGAAAGAAAGTGCCTGATCTTCTTTATATTGTATAAAGCAAATCTACAGGACCGGGCAGTTTTAGTAATGTGATCTGTGAAATTCAGCTGATCATCAATCACAACTCCAAGGTTTCTGGCTGTTTTTGAAGGAGTTATGGTTGATGAGCCTAACTGGAAGATGAAATTGTGATGAAACGATGGGTTTGAGCTAGGTTGAGTTGAAGGTGATGGTCCTTCATCCAGTAGACGAGCTGAGATGCGAGCAGCTATCGTCGGATCATCAGGATGAATGAGAGGTAGAGTTGAGTTTCATCAGCATAGCAGTGATATGAAAAACCTTGTTTCCGAATGACTAGTGAAGCCATGCAGACAGAAAGGAGAAATGGTCGAAGAACCGAGCCCTGAGGTATCCCTGTAGCTAGATGTTGTGACTTGGATACTTAAGTCTGGCTTCAGTCCAAGATTCAGTCCTATCCAAGATACCTTAAAGGACCTATCTGAGAGGTAAGAGTCAAACCACTGGAGTGCGGTTCCTAAAATGCCCTTTCTCAATAGGGTTGACAGGATCTGGTGGTTGACCGTATCAAAAGCAGTGGACAGATCCAACAAGATAAGTATTGAAGACTTGGAAGCCGCTTTGCAAGTCTTAGGGCTAAAAGCAAGGTAGTTTCGGTGGAATGTTCATTTCTGAAGCCAGATTGGTTACTGTCCAGGAGGTTGTTCTGTGTGAGAAAGGCAGAGACTTGGTTGAACACAACTCGTTCAAGTGTTTTTTGCAATGAAAGGTAGAAGAGAAACCAGTCTATAGTTCCCTAAAAGAGTTGGGTTAAGAGTGGGTTTCTTAAGAAGTGGGGTTATACGAGCCTGTTTAAATGCTGAGGGAAAACACCAGTGTGAAGGGATGTGTTAACGATGTGAGTGAGTGCAGGAACAACTGCAGGAGAAATAGCTTGAAGGAGATGAGATGGAATAGGATCAAGCGGACAAGTAGAAGAATGAGTTTAGAGACTTCTGTCTCAGAGAGTGGAGAGAAGTATGTGAACGAGTTTATGTTTGCTGGTAAGATGTGTTTGACAGATTGTGGTGTGGAGAATTGTGCAGTGAGGTTTGTAATTTTATTAATGAAGAATATGGCAAAGTCGTCAGCTGTTAGAGTTGATGAAGGAGGGGGAGGAGGAGGACAAAGGAGGGAGGAAAATATTTTAAAAGCATTCGAGAGTTAGACGAATTGTTAATTTTGTCGTGATAGTATGTCCTTTTAGCAGTGGAGACATTGGCAGATAAGTCAGAGAGGAGGGATCGATATAAATTAAGGTCAGTAGGATTCCAAATAAATGCTGTTCTTTTGAACTTTCTATTAATCTGTGAATCTGTTTCCACAAAAATATTGTGCAGCACAACTGTTTTCAACATTGATAATAATCAGATTTTTTTTCTTGAGCAAATCAACACTGCTGTGCTGTTATTAGTGAGTGTGAGTGTATGAGAGCGAGTGTGTGTGTGTGTGTGTGTGTGTGAGAGCTTTTGTGACAAACGAGTACATACATTTGTATAATGACACAGGTATGACAGGTATTACAAGGAGAAGGTGATTTATGAGGACATTGCCCCATGTCCCCACTTTTCAAAAAGCTTATAAATCATACAGAGTGAGATTTTTGGGGGACAGTAGAAATGCAGAGTCTCCTGTGAGGGCTAAGTTTAGGGTGTATGGCAATAGCACAGTACAGTATAAAAAAAATTACGCTAATGGGATGTCCTCACTTTTCACAAAAACAAATGTGTGTGTTTGTGAGTGAGTGTGTTAGAGAAGCAGACAGAGGTAGATGTGGTTGTTTTCTAACCTCTAACTCTCGTCTCACCGACACAAACCAGAGCCGAGAGCGTCTCAATGTCCAGCGCTCCTATTTTGGGAGTGTAACTGTCTGGGAGGAAAACACTCCTCCACATCAGCTGTTTTCTGCAGAACTGTTGAACTCATTCAGAGGAATTAAACCAACAGATCGATGCGTTCGCATCTGAATCACTGCAGCGGACAGAAAAACACAGCGTCACCGGTGTCAGGTCTGTAGAGCCTCGAGGCCCTGTTAGGAAAAACATTTGATAACAGAATAAATCCAGATCCCACTCGTTTCATCACAGCGTTAACATTCAGAGAGGTGCGAGCGGCTGACTGACCTCTGAAGAGAGTGTTGCTCTCCTCATTCAAATACCTGCCAGAGTCATTTACTCTGAGAAATTACTCTGTCTTCGCTGGAAATATCCTTGACATTTCCCATACGGAGCAGTGTGATCTGAGACCAAACTGAAGAAACCGCCTTTATCTGACAGCAGATATCTGAGCTCTGATCTCTCTCAAAGTTATGCAATTTCATAATCAGAGGGATGAACAGAATTAGAGAGATTTGATCTGACTTTATTTCATTGTTAATATAGGCTTTAATAAGTTACAGCTACACTGAAACAAAAATATACTAAATTTTTGTAAGGTAAGTGGTCGTAAACTATTTATTTTAGCTACATTTAATTAAAAACAATGTTGAAAGTTAATCAACTAAATTTGTTTATTTAAATGTAGCTAAAATAAATTGAATGCAACCATATACCTTAAAAAATTAGTAAATTCAATGAATCATTTTTTTCAGTGTACAGTAATTCAATTATATATAGATATACACTGTTCAATATATAGTGAAAATATGAAATATTATTACAATGTAAACTAAAAAATGTGAATATCTGTTAAACTGTAATTTATTTCTGTGTATTTTCATCATCATTACTCCAGTCTTCAGTGTCACATGATCTTCAGAAATCATAATAATATACTGATTTGCTGCTCAAGAAACATTTCTGATTATTATCAATGTTGAAAACAGTTATGCAGCACAATATTTTTGTTGAAACTGTGATGCATTTAATTTTTCAGGATTCACAGATTCAAAAGAACAGCATTTATTTGAAACATAAAACTTTTGTAACATTATAAATGTCTTTACTGGTATTTTTGATCCATTTAATGCGTCCTTGATAAAAAAAAAATGTATTACTACAACAACAACAAATCATCTGAACTTTTGAACAGTGTTTTAAAGGTTTACTTAATTTTCAAATTAAAATGTCCTGATAATTTACTCACCTCCATGTCATCCAAGATGTTTATGTATTTCTTTCTTCAGTCGAAAATAAATAAAGGTTTTTGATGAAAATATTCCACAAATGATCTCTATATAGTGGACTTATAGACTCCAAATGGTTGAATGTCAAAATGACAGTTTTAGTGCAGCTTCAAAGTGCTGTAAACGATACCAGACGATGAATAAGGGTCTTATCTAGCCAAACGATCGTCATTAAAGTCTCGTTAAAATGCTTGTACATAAATCTGTTTGAGAACGACTGATCTTCACTCGGCTCTTCAGTCTCCTTCTTCTCTGTGCTGTCAGAGATTACAGATGACATGAACAAGAGACCAGCGTCTCACACTGACACTGAACTTACAGCAGAGGCGTCTGCTAACGACTCAAAGAAAGTGTTTGTGTTTCTGCATTAATAGAGTAATTCAATATCGATGACTGAGCTGATGCATTTAACATCACATCTGACTTCACTCGTCGGTTTAGAAGTCAGAATACCACTGCAACATTCAAACAAAGCCATAGCAACCAGTCACAATGCCCTAGCAACCAGTCACAATGCCCTAGCAACCACTTAGAACACCAATGCAACATTCAAGCAAAGCCATAGCAACCAGTCACAATGCCCTAGCAACCACTTAGAACACCAATGCAACATTCAAACAAAGCCATAGCAACCAGTCACAATGCCCTAGCAACCACTTAGAACACCAATGCAACATTCAAACAAAGCCATAGCAACCAGTCACAATGCCCTAGCAACCACTTAGAACACAATTGCAACATTCAAACAAAGCCATAGCAACCAGTCACAATGCCCTAGCAACCACTTAGAACACCATTGCAACATTCAAACAAAGCCATAGCAACCAGTCACAATGCCCTAGCAACCACTTAGAACACCATTGCAACATTCAAACAAAGCCATAGCAACCAGTCACAATGCCCTAGCAACCACTTAGAACACCATTGCAACATTCAAACAAAGCCATAGCAACCAGTCACAATGCCCTAGCAACCACTTAGAACACCATTGCAACATTCAAACAAAGCCATAGCAACCAGTCACAATGCCCTAGCAACCACTTAGAACACCATTGCAACATTCAAACAAAGCCATAGCAACCAGTCACAATGCCCTAGCAACCACTTAGAACACCATTGCAACATTCAAACAAAGCCATAGCAACCAGTCACAATGCCCTAGCAACCACTTAGAACACCATTGCAACATTCTAGCAAAGCCATAGCAACCAGTCACAATGCCCTAGCAACCACTTAGAACACCATTGCAACATTCTAGCAAAGCCATAGCAACCAGTCACAATGCCCTAGCAACCCCTTAGAACACCATTGCAACATTCTAGCAAAGCCATAGCAACCAGTCACAATGCCCTAGCAACCACTTAGAACACCATTGCAACATTTTAACAAAGCCATAGCAACCAGTCAGAATGCCCTAGCAACCCCTTAGAACACCATTGCAACATTTTAACAAAGCCATAGCAACCAGTCAGAATGCCCTAGCAACCACTTAGAACACCATTTAAACATTGTTGCTCTCTGTTTTGTCTATAACAGCCTCCTTTTTCTTTCTTTCTTTCTTTCTTTCTTTCTTTCTTTCTTTCTTTCTTTCTTTCTTTCTTTCTTTCTTGCTTTCTGTGTCTGTGTCACTGTTAGATTAATGTTCAAAGAGGACGAGAGATCATAAACTAATCAGTTCAAGTGAGCACAACATTCCCTGAGCAGCAGCTAACTCTCATCTCTAAAAATAATGAAAGATAATCAAACTTCCTATAAGCTTCTTTTAAACAAGTAATTGTTTTTTGCAGTTAATTATTTATATTTGCTTTATTATAATATTTAGCCATTTTTGTATGTTTGCTAAACTTTTTCCTCAATACTTTATTTTCCTTTTCACATTTTTTTTGTTTTGCAAACATATATGGCATGCATTTGATTCCATGACAATTAATGATATTCTTCATATGATGGGCTGTTAAACATTACCCCAGATCACAGTTGTTCTTCTAATATGACGATCCGAGTGTTTGATAAAGCAGAAATCACTGTGTTAGTGAGAGGCTGTGTTTCTGAGCTGCTCGCAGCAGTCGTGCTTGAAATAGGGTCATTTTTATGTGTTTTACTTGCGTCACACATCGAATCGTCCGTCTCTAACGCTCAGGGCACAAGCACTTTCTTTTAATGAAATCTTCTCACTGAGATGTTTTCTGGCATTATATGATGGGATGTTATTTCCATTTGTCTTAATATCTCACGTCATAATTGTTGCAGGCTAATTGGTGTTTCCCGCATAACTCTTATTAATGTTCCAGATGAGTGTATAAGTGGTAGAAATACATGAGTGTGTAAACCAGTGCACAATAAAACAAACAAAGTACTGATTCTTGAGAAATGGCAAAAATGTGCAAAAATGTAATCAATTTTGTAATACAGAAAAATTTGCTGTAATATGTCAGTTACACAAATTAATGCATTTAAAGAGCATTGCCAGACAGATTATGCATATTTCACTAAATTAAATGCATGCAGATGCTTTTTATCCAAAGGCTATACATTTTTTGTCAGTATGTGTGTTCCCTGGGAATTGAACCTCAACCTTTTGCACTGCTAACGGAATGCTCTACCACCGAGCCACAGGAACACTGTGTATATATATATATATATATGCATATGACAAAACAGCTACTTTCACAACAAACCTTCTTTCAGAATAATTATTGACATCAACATGTTATTTAATATATTTTTGGAAATATTTATTTGTGCTCTGGGTATTGGTACTAAGTGATGTTATGTGTTTTTATTTTATTTCATTTTTTCAAGTATGCTTGTATGTATTTATGTATGCATTTTTTATCAAAGGAAATTGTGGATTTGTCAAGTCAAAAACATTTATTTCTATGGCGTTTTATAAAACGTGTCCCTGGAGCACAGACGCAGTCATAAGCAGCACAGCTATATTTGTAGCAATAGCAATTGTATGGGTCAAAATTATAAATTTTTCTTTTATGCCAAAAATCATTAGGATGTTAAGTAAAGATTGTGTTCCATGAAGATATTTTGTAACTTTCCTACCATAAATATATCAAAACGTAATGTTTGATTAGTGATATGCATTGCTAAGAACTTCATTTGGACAACTTTAAAAGCCATTTTCTCAGTATTTAGTTTTTTTGCACCCTCAGATTCTAGATTGTCAAATATTGTCCTATCATAACAAACCATACATCAATGGAAATTTATTCAGCTTTCAGATTATGCATAAATCTCAATAAAAGAAATGGCCCTTTACGACTGGTTTTGTGCTCCAGGGTCACAAATACAGATTGTTTAAGCAGCTTCATAAACAGGAAAAAAACTGTTAATGGTGTACATTTTATCAGTTATGAAACAAACTTAATTCCAGCTGTAGCGCATCTCTACAGAAGACATCAGTGTCATTATTCAGATCAATTCAGTTCAGATGTTGTGAAGTGTTAAGAATATTCCAGATGCTGCTGGTAAAGTGGCGGGTCTCAGTCTCTGAATATAAATGTGATTTCTGTCACACGAGATGATGAGCGACAGGATAATTTGTCAATAGCTTGTTGCAGAAGTTGCCCTTTCACTCGTCTTTATCTCATGGATTTCTGGCTCATTTTTCAGTGTCTGTCTTTGTGCTTTTCATCGAGCAGCAGCGCGTGATCTAATTATGAGTGAGACGACACCTGAATGATTTACATCGTCATTCTTCCCAACGGGGAAACATGCAAATCAGGGTAATAGAGGTTAGCTGGCGTATCTGAGTGCATCTTAACTGTAATTTATTTCCTAATGCCTTCGCTGCAGATGAGCAGAATCGCTCAGAGCTTCGTATGTTTGTCTCATAAGACTGAAACATTCAGCGCTCAAAGACTAAACCCAAGTTCAGACGGGGTTATTTGTGAAGCAGGTCTATTTGACTAGACTGATGATTGGTTTCTCTACCCCAATCATAAACAGATACAGACCACAATTCATTACTCAAGTACATGTTGTATTTTCTGCATTTCTGCAACAGAAGATTAAACTGTCTGGAACAAGTGATTAAACAGAATCATAAATAGCAAGTTAAACTGCCAGCGTGTTTATATCTCCACCTGAATTACAACTTTGTGTTTGCTGTATTTTCAAGTTAAGTTAAACTAAGCAACATTATTAATATTAATAAGCAATATAAGATTATTATTATTTATTTATTTATTTTTAACCATATTTATTTTTTATATATTTCAATATATACAAACAATTTTCAAAAAATATATTTTTACTGAAGTATGTTTCAAAATATTATTTCAAATATATTTACGTAAATATGTTTTCTACTCATAGATCGATTTAAAAATTATACAGGCATTCAGATCCTACCGGTCCGATCATTGTCACTTTATTTATTTAAATGGGGAATCATCTCAATTATCACCAGTAATGTATGGAGTACCACAAGGATCTGTCCTAGGTCCTCTGCTATTTTCATTATACATGTTGCCCCTTGGTAATATTATTAGAAAATACGGATTAGTATCCATTGTTACGCTGATGACACTCAACTATATATCTCAACAAAACCAGATGAAACTTCTAAAGTATCTAAGCTAACAGAGTGTTAAAAATATAAAAGCCAATCACTTTCTCCTATTAAATTCAGATAAGACAAAGATATTACTCATTGGACCAAAAAACAGTACACAGAATCTCTTGGATCACAATTTGCAACTAGACGGATGTACTGTTACTTCTTCTACAGTCAAAAATCTGGGTGTTGTATTAGACAGCAACCTATCTTTTGAAAATCATATTTCCCACGTTACAAAAACAGCATTCTTCCATCTTAGAAACATTGCCAAGCTACGGAACATGTTAAGTGTTTCTGATGCAGAAAAGTTAGTTCATGCATTCATGACCTCTAGACTGGACTATTGTAATGCACTGCATCTTCAATAAACAAGCTACAGATAGTACAAAATGCTGCGGCTAGAGTCTTTACCAGGTCAAGAAAATATGATCATATTACCCCAATTTTACAGTCTCTGCACTGGCTACCTATTAGGTTTTGTATCAGTTACAAAATATTACTACGTACTTTTAAGGCCCTTATTGGTTTAGCTCCTGTGTACCTAACTAGTCTTCTGTCATGCTAAAATCCAACCCGCTCCCTAAGGCTGCAAAACTCTGGACTCTTGGTAGTACCTAGAATAGCAAAGTCCACTAAAGGAGGCAAATCTTTTTTGCATTTGGCTCCCAAACCTGGGAATAGGCTTCCTGATAACGTTCGGGGTTCAAACACCAAATTTACTGTCAAACATACGTTTGGCCAGTATCCCCATCATCTCTCCATCCATCCATCCGTCAGTCAGTCTCCTGATGTGTGTCAGTATCCCCATCATCTCTCCATCCATCCATCCATCCGTCAGTCAGTCTCCTGATGTGGTCAGGTTCCCCATCATCTGTCCATCCATCCATCCATCAGTCAGTCAATCTCCTGATGTGGTCAGGTTCCCCATCATCTGTCCATCCATCCATCCATCCATCAGTCAGTCTCCTGATGTGTGTCAGTTTCTCCATCATCTGTCCATCCATCCATCAGTCAGTCAGTCTCCTGATGTGGTCAGTTTCTCCATCATCTGTCCATCCATCCATCAGTCAGTCAGTCAGTCTCCTGATGTGGTCAGGTTCCCCATCATCTCTCCATCCATCCATCAGTCAGTCAGTCAGTCTCCTGATGTGTGTCAGTTTCTCCATCATCTGTCCATCCATCCATCCATCCGTCAGTCAGTCTCCTGATGTGGTCAGTTTCTCCATCATCTCTCCATCCATCCGTCAGTCAGTCTCCTGATGTGGTCAGTTTCTCCATCATCTCTCCATCCATCCGTCAGTCAGTCTCCTGATGTGGTCAGTTTGCATGTTTATTGGAGGTGATCATGTAGAGAAATCTTACTGCGGTAAAACTACATCATGCTGAAAGAGCCACATCTCCCCCTGCTGACATCCGCTTTATCAGGACAAAAGAGCAGAAAGAGAATTAGCAGCAAAAATGTGGGGAAAAAATCTAAGAAATTAATACTTTTAATCATCAAGGATGCATTATATTGAAAAAAAAGTACCAGTACATACATTTATAATGTTACAAAATATTTTTATTTCAAATAAATGCTGTTCTTTTGAACTTTATATTCATCTGTGAATCCTGAAAAAAAATGCATCAGTTTCCACAAAAAATATTGTGCAGCACGACTGTTTTCAACATTAATAATAATCAGAAATATTTCTCGAGCAGCAAATCAGTATATTATTATGATTTCTGAAGATCACGTGACACTGAAGACTAGAGTAATGATCCTGAAAATACAGCTGTGCATCACAGAAATAAATTACAGTTTAACACATATTCACATAGAAAACTGATATTTTGCATGTGTAATATTTCACAATATTTAACTGTATTTGCTGTATTTTTGATCAAATATGGTTGGCTCCTTCACGAAATGCTTTTGTTCCTCTTTTGTAAGTCACTTTGGATAAAAGCGTCTGCTACATGCATAAATGTAAACAAATATTGCAGAATTTAATTGGATGCATGACATTTGACCTCTAATTATTTTTCAGTGCATGACTGTTATTAAGGTTAGCTGTATTTTATTATTTTCATTCAGCATCGTTTCTATTTGCTTTCTTTGATCCATCAGACCAAATGTTCCCACAAAGATGATAAAACTTGACATGTTTGGTCCCCATGAGAAAAACAACTTACAAATATTAATAAATGCATGGAACCCAACATGTGTTTGTGTTGGGATGTGAATCATATACTGTACATACAGATACACACACAGTTTGTCTCTAATGACTATTTTCCCTTCACGGATGACCATACGCGTGTTAATTAGACTCAAAGATGTTCAGTTCATTCGTCACTGTGGATCTGAGCAGCGGTCATTCCTGTTTAATTGCTCTCATGACGATCATAATGGACTTTTGCATTGTATTACAGCTTTACACATAATATCTCTCCTTTTAAATATTCATGGGCAAATGTTACCCAATGTCTCTCTCGGCAGAAGCATCTCTTTAATAATGACTTGGGAGGATAAATGTTCAATTTAAAGCACGGCTGCCCATGTTAATGATTCCTTACATCGTTCTGCGGCTAATTTTAATTGTGTGTCGTGAACGTCACTAACAAGTGTTTCTTTTTTCTCGCCGTCTGTATTAAAGGGCTCAGGAATCATCATTTTACTTGATCTTTTAGGTAAAATACATCAGTGTGCTATTAAAAACAGTACTGCAGCTTATTAGAAATTCAAACTTACTCCCCAGTGAACTTGACAATTCAGTTAAATTATTATTTTTGTATTATTATTTACTTAATAATTTAAGGCGATGGGTTTCCTGATTTTTTTTTAAGTTAAGTCAACGTATCAGTTTTTACAGTGAATATAGGTCTCATTGATCTCAGTTTCTGACTGAACATTTCCTAAATTATCCACAAATAATGCTTTTTTTCACTCATAAACTGTGGTGCATGTGCTCCGATCAATGAGGCCTACGATCAATCAGCTCCAAAAAAGAAACACAAAACCTGTGCTGATTGAAAGAAAACCAGTTGACAAAGAAACTGAATCCAAGATTTAGTGATAACATCACATAGCAAGATTTACAAGCATTTTTGGACCGGAAACACTCAATTAGGCAAAGCATTTTTAGCACAGCATAAGGTTAAAACTAGACAAAAAATTAATAATCCAGCACATGGGGTTAGAAAAATAATTTAATTCAAACAGAAAATTATTTTTCTGACCCTATTTGCATATATTTTGCATTGCTTTAAGCACAAACTCACTTAATTGTGATCAATATTTCAGAAAACAAGATTTACTATCTTTAGTCATTTTGCTTCTCAAGTAAATGTATACAAATATTTAGAAAATAAGATTTTTTTTTTTTTTTCTGCGGTGTGCAATATTGAATACTCTGACAGTTAGATGATATGAATGTTGAGATAATGGCATTGTCTGACACGATGTTAATTCCTGGTAATTGGGGTTAATAATCACACACCGTGAAGAGTCTGAGACTTCTGTATCATGACATGTAATTGTTGTTTCTTGATTATCTTGACGCATGGGCAGATTGCATTACCTCAATTAGACCGCGATGGCATTCAATCAAATTAATGTCCTCTCACACTTAAAAAATGGGAACGATCCTTTTATGTTCTGAAACATTTCATGCACTTTTTCTTCCAAATGAGTGTTTGTGTAAAGCTTGGTCAGGTTCCTCTCTGGCCTGCTTCTGGTTTAATCTATAAGAAGTGTTGAAAGGGCAGATCCTGCATTCATTTATCAGTAGACAGTTTGTTCGCTGGAAGCCAAAAACCCATTCGGCTTTATGATGATGCAGGAATCTGCAATGCATCCCTTATTAGCATGTAAATTAACGTCATGGTCCTATAAGCGCTTGTGTTTGCTGTAGAACTTAAGCACTAAATGTGATCGAGAGATTTACTTGCATTCAGTGTGAACAAGAAGTGAACAGTACATCTTATCAGGGTGATCTCAGATACATGTACAAGATACATGCATCTACAAGTCTCTTGAGAATACAGTTTACTATGTGTATTGTGGAAATGTGTGTATTGTATATTATGCACAATTGTCTATTGTGTAAAGTGGTCTATATTGTACCCAAGAATTTCACCATCAATACACTTGTGTACTGATGTGTACTGATGAGCATCAGTGTCTCAGTAATGGATGCTCTGCAGTGAATGGGTGCCATCAGAATGAGAGTCTGATAAAAACATCACAATAATCCACAGTCCATCAGTTAACATCTGGAGAAGACTAAATCTGAAACAAATCCAGCATTAAGACGCTTTTAACTAAAATAACAGACTCTCATTCTGACGGCACCCATTCACTGCAGAGCATCCATTGCTGAGACACATTTCTACAAACCTGATGAAGAAACAAACTCATCCTAATCTCTGATGAACTGAGGGGGAGCATTTCAATTTTTGGGTGAACTGTTTCTTAACTAGATCTTCAGGGTTTTATGTAACAATATGTTTATTTTTTGTGTAAAATAAAAACTGTCACTCTTAATTTCACTCATGCTTTGTTAAGGCCGTTACAGTCACTGAAAACCACTGACCTGATTCACCTGAAATGACAACAACATGTTTACATTGAAAGCGCTGCTCTGTTGGAGGTCAAACTTCTATTTGTCCACATGTGTTTTCTATTCTTTCTTATTTTCCCCTGAGAACGACTGACATTCAGCTGCTGCATTTTCCACTAACCTGTATTCTGAAGATACAACATTACTGCTAAGATCAAGCAATCTCAACTGTTCACAGTCTAAAAGATGATATACAATCATCTAAAATTAAATGAAACTAATAATAGAACCATGACTAAGAAATAACACAACTTTGACACAAATAACGCCACATTCACAAGTGTCCCTTTGACAGGTTATGATGTCAGCTGTTTTATAAAATCTTTCATGTATTGTCTGTCATATTAGTCACGGTCTATGGTGCATATCGATTCAAATATGAATATGAGAAGGTCTCAGTATTTGGTGCGTCTCATGAACAGGAAAACGATTATTATTATTAATAACCAAAACTGAAATTAAAACCATAAAATAAAAACATTGTATTATTGAAATAAAATCAATGTGAACTGAAATAAAGTTAGATATAAAAAAACATCGATTTGTGGCCAAGGCAACATTTTTCATCTTCATTTAAAATACTAAAATTAACTAAAACAATTAAACTTTTTTATTAAAAAAAAAATGATTTTTTAATGATTAAATTAATAAAAATTTATAAATTATAGACATTTTATGGAAAATAACAAAAATGACAAAAATATATACAAATTAACTGATAATAACTTGAAAACAGAAATTATTAAATGAAAAGTATTCAAATATTAACAAAAACTTTAACTTGGAGACAAAGAATGGAAGATTTGATGAGAAACAGAGAACAATATGACCTTTTCCTCCATTTTTAGCTATTTTTAAATATATCACATTTTCAAAACCCAGTCATCATTGCATTTTTGTTTCTAAGGCACACAAAACCCGTATCTCCATTGTGTTCTCGGACGTTTTTGTACTGTACTTCACTAATTAGCATATAAAGACAAAGCTACTTTGTATCTCTCCGACCATAAAAATAACTGTTATTTCTCTGCATTTCTATTTCGAGATCCGTGGAGGGTTCGGGACACTAGAAAGCTTTGCACTCCATGTACGTGCTTTTAATGAAGCCTCTGGAGAAACTACAAATGTGAGGAGCCACGGGGGGCCGAGACGACACCAGACAGAGAGGCGTAAAGAGACGGAGCCCACTCGTCTGAGGGCCGCTGGACACACGCTGCTTTATGCTGCATTCGGCCTTTATAACCCCTCATGCATCTGAACTCATAGTTCTGTGACGCAGGAATACAGAAAACATTCTGACTGTAGATGCACATCTGAACATTGAGAAAACGGCTTCTCCTTGCCTCAGATTGATTGATTTAATAATCATTAAGCTGCAGCTGCATCAATACATTTGCATTCATGCATGCTTTTGTCCAAAAGAGGAACAAAGGCAATATGTCAAGGAGAAAACTGTGTTTGTAATGCACAATAGGTTCAGACGTTGACGTCTGACGATGAATCACAATGAAAGGCATCATCTGTTATTTTGATGTTAATTCTGCTCTAATGTGATTTGTGTGTTTGTGAAGGTCTTAGTGATTCAGGTCACGCGCTCTTGGTCTGCTAATCTTTGACATTTTCTTCTTTCAATTAAAAAAAGTCAGTATTTGACAGTATCTTCTCTTATGCTTTAGTAAACTACAAAGAGAATATCATATTGCGTTTGAGAAATCAGTCTTATTGCCGTCCTTATATACAGTAGCAGTTCATTTCAGTGAACGCTCGTTTGAGGTATGATGATAAGTTATGTAGAATAAAACATATGGTTCTATTCACTTGAAAATACAAAACGTTTTAATGCAATTCAGGCAGTTATCAGGCCTATACCTTAAACTAAGACTATTACAATGATTTTGTTAACTCTACATTTACTATAATGTAAACAAGTTACGTGAAATAAAAAGTACTAAAAGTTTTAGAACTAAGATTGTAACTGAAATAAAAATAAAAACTGAAATTAAAATGTAAATTATGTAGGCCTAGAAATATGGCAAATTACAAAATTCTTAACCAAATAACAAAACTAAAATTAGAATGAAATATAAAAATAAAACTATAACAGTACACTCTTAAAAATAAAGGTGCTTCAAGCGATGCCATAGAAGAAGCATTCAGTCAACGGTTCTTATCTCTTTCTGTCCGTTTTATAATCTGAAGAACCTTCTTTCACCACAAAGAATATCATATACCATATATTAATATTAATATGAGCCTTTAGATCAGTGTTTCTCAACCCTGGTCCTGGGTGCCCCCCCAACACTGCACATGTTGTGTGTCTCCCTAATCAAACACACCTGATTCAACTCATTAGCTCATTAGAAGAAACTCCAGGACCTGAAATGGGTGTCAGATAAGAGAGACACACAAAATGTGCAGTGTTGGGTGCCCAGGACCAGGGTTGAGAAACACTGCTTTTGTTCCTGTGGCTCAGTGGTAGAGCATTGCGTCAGCAGCGCAAAAGGTCATGGGTTCAATTCCCAGGGAACACACATACTGGATGCAGTGTAAGTCTCTTTGGATAAAAGCGTCTTCTAAATGTATAAGTGTAAAGGTAGATGCACTAGTTGTGGTCAGTGAGTTTGTGTTGTTCCGTTGGTGACCAGCAGAGGTCAGTGTGACACTGGAAATGTGATCAGAACTGTGGAAGACACCGGGGCATGTTGTCACAATGGGAATGTAACATTAAACAGCATCTTGTTGTCTTTTCAGTAGAACACAAGATGAGACACAAGCCACGTGACAACTAGCCCCGATCTGCATTTGTTTTACAGTGCAAGCTGTGGGAATTATCGTTATGCTTTGGCTTGATTATTTTGTATGATGGAGTGATACAGTTTTCTGAATGCAGAGTCGTTTGGGCCAATCTTTAATTGCCTTCCTGTCCCTTTTGTTATGATTTCTCATCATGAATCTAGTGCTAATTGGTTTGGGACTGAGTTGCTTGTTCAGGAAAACATTCGGCACAATGTGTGTGAAATCATCTCCCAGAATACTGCACGAGAGAATTCAATGCTTTTGTCAATGAAGCACTTTTGAATGAAGTTTCGGATACTGCTGGGGTTTTATTGTTGACATATTCACTTTATTTTGATGTTTTATAACTTAACAGTAAAATAAAAAAAGTGTAGTACTATGAGATTTTAGTTCAACATCTAAATGGCTCACACAAGATTTCTTGAACATTTAGAAGAAAAGCCAGATTAAGCAAGCCTGTCAGAAACGGTCTTACAGTAGACATACAGTTAACTGTTTATTTATGAAAGCAATAAGCTGCCTGAGGCTGAGAGGAGTGATTTCATTGCAGGTAGACTATAGACCGTGTTGGGGACTAACTAGTGGCATGCATTTAAAACATGCTTTCAGTTAATTAGAAATCTGACCCGCATCACATTACATTTATCAGTTTAGGTTAAACATATGCAATCAAAAATGCATGGAAATACCATATGCAATTCAAATACATTTTGGGTTTATGTATATGCTTTATTTATTTAAGATGAACTGTTTTTCCAAGGCGTTGTTTACTGTCAGCTGTGCAGATATTTGATTTCAGAAACAGTATCATAGCTATTAAACTATCTTATGATTTGAAATCTGTAGTTAACTTCAGAACAATCTCAAAGTACAAAGAGGTGCTAATGTTGGATTTTGTGTTGATTGTGTTTTTAAATGATTTTGTATCATCTTAATTAACGTTATGACAGTAATCAGTGTTGAGTTGTACTGTTAGTTTAACCCAGCCTGCTTTAAATGTTTCAAACAGCTGAAAACATTTGTTAGAAATTAAAAAAGTAATGAAATGTAATAACTTACATTACTTAAAGTATTGAAATAGTTACACTACTTTATTACAGCTTAACTTGTAATCTGTATCCTATTACATTTGCAGAGTAACCCCCCCAGCACTGACAGTACAGTACTTGAAATGGCAAAATGATTGATATTTAATTTTGTAACTCGTTTAGTCAGAATTTAGAGTCAAAGTGATTTGTAATGAACGCGAGGAACATGACCGCTGAAGTAGAGATGTGTTCTGTCGATTTGTGCCACCTCCCATTAAAACAGTGGTAGTACAATTCGACAACGAAAAATGCTTTCTGTTTTATTAATGTGTACACCTACCACAACCCTAAACCTACCCTTACAGTAATGCACATACATTAAATATAGTTGTTCAGCGTGAGAAAAAGGATGCAATATTGATGTGCGCATGCGCAGTAAGCCCAGGTAGGAAAATCTGACGGGTGGATAAAATATCAGGACAACGGCTCTAACGCTCTTCTTTTCCACTGAAGGCTGTTGAGCTTTCTTTGGCCGCTGGTCTTTTCTTGGCAGTGCTGTGAAGAAGGAAGGAAGGAAGTTGAGCTTTCCACCGTTTACTCTCTTCTGTGAGCAAACACAGTGACAGTTTGGGAACCGTCTCTTATCTCTGTCAGTCTCACACTAGTTACAGTGCATTCACGGGGAGCAGACCGGGGCTAGTTGTCACACACTTTCCACAAATCAGTTTCTCTTTAAGCATAAACCTTAAATTCTTGTTTGAAATAAGAGCTTTGAACATGTACACTGTTTTAACCAGTAGAAAAGTACACCTTTGTACATTATTTACCCCTAAAAGGTGCATTTTACTATGGGAGTGCAAAAAAAAAGTTGTTGGGGCATGTTGTCACACTATATTCCCATTTCATGTTCATAAAGCTTTTCTTAATAATGAAGCATAATATAAAAACATCAGCCTATTATTTATTATAAAGCATACAAAGCATGTGATGACTTTTCCCCAAACATAACATTTATGAAAAATATTAAAGAATAATTAAATATAAATCGAGATACAAAACTAAAAATAATAACAATTTAAACATTTTTATTTAAAGATAAATAATTGGATTTAAGTTCAAATCTACACTCAAAAATATTTAAGCTTGATTTTAAGGTTTATGTATTTAAATATGAATATGATATTTTTATGCATATAGATTGCACAGTTTTAATGTAAACAAACTGGATTAATCATAATGTGATGCATATTTGTCCGTCATGCATTAATGTCACAGGTCAGATTTGAATGTTTTTAATGCACAATAACCAGGTTTATACATTTATCATTAATACATCTGCTTGTCTTATTCATACATTTCAACTAATTGAATATTGCCATATTCATACTTTTTTTTTTTAGCCGTGATTTCCTCTTGTGACAACTTGCCCCGGTGTATTCGTTCTATGTATAAGCATCTGATGAGCGACTCCCTTCTGGTGAGTTTAAGTGCTTTATTGCCTGCACTTTGACAGGTCGGGCTGCACAAACTTTGTTTCCCGTAGATAAGTGTAGTTAGAGCTTACCAACCTCCTCCTTCAGCTGGAGAAATACGATCCGCTGTTTCTCAGGCGTCATAAATTAGGCCGCTCTTTGAAGTCACGAGTCCACATCTCTTGGCTTTGCTGGTCATTCTAGAGATTCCCTCGTAAGCCAAGACAAATGCTCTGTGGGTTTGGAGAGGTTTAACGAGCTTCTCCTCCTCAATGCTTGTTTTGTCACCGAGTTTATGGATTTAAGATGTTCTAACGGTGTAGATGTTGTTTCAAACTCCACTGCTGCTCACACGGAGGTGTTAGATGGGATAAAGTATACTTTACATAGCTTTCTTCATGCACTAGAGGTTGTGGGAATTGCATGCATACATGGCCATTGAAGAATGATTTTTCATTGTTGTTGGGTAGCTGATGCAAAATATGTCCATTATTAAACATTTAATCGCATTTAATTTTCTCGTACTGTGTTGCGGGTCAATTTGACCCACTCACAATTTTTTTAACTGCTTGAAATACTGGTTAAATGGTTTATTTCTTCATGAAATGTGGTAGTTTTTCTCATTGGGAGTCAAGATTGCGCATGCAAAGTTTCTGTTTTGAAAAGGCTTCACGCATATTTGCTGCCATGATTGTGTGCAACATGACTTATATTGGTTTCCATGCAATTCGCCAAAAAATCAACACTTTGAAACACAAGTCAGATTAAAAACATAAAACCTTTATTGTAGCTTGTATACTGTACATGAGAACTTGAATTGTAAGACTTTAAGTTTTTTTTCTCAAAATTGAGACCTCTTCTGAATCATCCGAGGCGAGCTTGCTGTATGTTCATCTATTTGAGTTTTACAGTCAAAAGTTTGGTTATTTTTATTTATTTATTAGGATCTCAAGTAGTCTGCTGCAGAAACAAAGATACTGAGAAACCCATTTTACCCTCACAAGGGTTTGAAAACCAGACATAAAGAAATGTTCATACCATGTACAAATAGCAATTACAGTCATTTAAATATAAGCAACAAATACAAAAATGTAGATATTATTTATACGTAGTTGTGGTTATTTGCACCTTATATTTACAACTAGTCATCATAAAAATTTAAATAAAAATCAAGGAAATTATTTTATTTTGGGTCTGTAATTTTGCACATAAAAATATTTGGGTCAAATCGACCTGTAAAACAAGGGGAGAAACGTATTTTTTTCATATATTATTATTTTTTTTCTGAGATGTGACAATAGAGGTTTTATGTATTTACATGACTCTGTAGTCTTTGGCAAACTGCATGGAAACCAACGGAGGTCAGTTTGAGAATTTCCCAGATTTCAACATTTTCAGATTTTCCAGATTTTCTCATTTCAAGCATTTAAGCAGAAGCTTTAGAGCTGTATTTGAACACAAGTTGTTGCTTGTGTCCGAGCGTTTGACGGCTGTCGGACAGACCAGTTACACCAGTGCTCTTCATCATTTGGAGTGAATGGGAACTGACACATGCTGCAAACCCTTTGACTTTTCCCACTCACACCCTTTACACTTTCCAGTTTAGGTCATATGTGCCGTTCGTCAGCCCGAGCGGTAGATGAGGAGAGTCTCGGGGAAGCTGAGGCTCAGCGAGAGGCTCTTGACATTAGCCAGGCGGGTCAGCGAGACGTCTGTTTTCAATGTGGAAAAGCTGACACACTGACACACATTTGGCCTCGGCGCTGTGAGGATCGGGAGGAAAAGGTGGATCAGTTAAAAGCTGTTTTATCAGCAGAGTCTTTCCTGTGAAGTACATTTTCATCATATATGTGACCCTGCAGCACAAAAGCAGTCATAAGCAGCACAGGTATATTTGTAGCAATAGCCAACAATACATTGTATGGGTCAAAATGATACACTTTTCTTTTATGACAAAAATTATTTGGATATTAAGATCATGTTCCATGTGATTTCAGATTTTCCATACATCGATGGAAATATTATTTATTCAGCTTTTAGATGATGAATAATTCTCAATTTACAAAAACTTGACCCTTATGACTGGTTTTGTGCTCCAGGGTCTCACATGTCAGATAAAATGTAGTAAACTCAATTGAACATGTCAAAGGTTTGGAATAATTAAGATTTTTTAATGTTTTTGAATCTGTTCTGCTCAGCAAGGCTGCATTTATTAAATCAAAAATGCAATAAAAATAGTTTTCTATGTGAATATCTGTTAAAATATAATTTATTTCTGTGATCAAAGCTGTATTTTCAGCATCATTACTCCAGTCTTCAGTGTCACATGATCTTCAGAAATCATAATAATATACCGATTTACTGCTCAAAAAACATTTATTATTATGTGCTGAACTATGGGTTGTGCTGAAGGGCGTTTGGACAGTCAGAGATATGATCATTGAGCTCATGGTTTGTGAAGAGAATCGAGCGCAGGGTGTTTTCAGCTCTTCAGATTCACACACACTTGTATATAAAGGCTTGTTGTGCAGAAGGGTGTTTGGACAGTCAGAGATATGATCATTGAGCTCATGGTTTGTGAAGAGATTCGAGCAGGGTGTTTTCAGATTCACACACACTTGTATATAAAGGCTTGTTGTGCTGAAGGGTGTTTGGACAGTCAGAGATATGATCATTGAGCTCATGGTTTGTGAAGAGATTCGACAGGTGTTTTCAGATTCACACACTTGTATATAAAGGCTTGTTGTGCTGAAGGGCGTTTGGACAGTCAGAGATATGATCATTGAGCTCATGGTTTGTGAAGAGATTCGCGCGGGTGTTTTCAGCTTCACACACACTTGTATATAAAGACTTGTTGTGCTGAAGGGTGTTTGGACAGTCAGAGATATGATCATTGAGCTCATGGTTTGTGAAGAGATTGAGCTCAGGGTGTTTTCAGATTCACACACACTTGTATATAAAGGCTTGTTGTGCTGTAGGGTGTTTGGACAGTCAGAGATATGATCATTGAGCTCATGGTTTGTGAAGAGATTCGAGCGCAGGGTGTTTTCAGCTCTTCAGATTCACACACACTTGTATATAAAGGCTTGTTGTGCTGAAGGGTGTTTGGACAGTCAGAGATATGATCATTGAGCTCATGGTTTGTGAAGAGATTCGAGCGCAGGGTGTTTTCAGATTCACACACACTTGTATATAAAGGCTTGTTGTGCTGAAGGGTGTTTGGACAGTCAGAGATATGATCATTGAGCTCATGGTTTGTGAAGAGATTCGAGCGCAGGGTGTTTTCAGCTCTTCAGCTTCACACACACTTGTATATAAAGGCTTGTTGTGCTGAAGGGTGTTTGGACAGTCAGAGATATGATCATTGAGCTCATGGTTTGTGAAGAGATTCGAGCGCAGGGTGTTTTCAGCTCTTCAGCTTCACACACACTTGTATATAAAGGCTTGTTGTGCTGAAGGGTGTTTGGACAGTCAGAGATATGATCATTGAGCTCATGGTTTGTGAAGAGATTCGAGCGCAGGGTGTTTTCAGCTCTTCAGCTTCACACACACTTGTATATAAAGGCTTGTTGTGCTGAAGGGTGTTTGGACAGTCAGAGATATGATCATTGAGCTCATGGTTTGTGAAGAGATTCGAGCGCAGGGTGTTTTCAGCTCTTCAGCTTCACACACTTGTATATAAAGGCTTGTTGTGCTGAAGGGTGTTTGGACAGTCAGAGATATGATCATTGAGCTCATGGTTTGTGAAGAGATTCGAGCACAGGGTGTTTTCAGCTCTTCAGATTCACACACACTTGTATATAAAGGCTTGTTGTGCTGAAGGGTGTTTGGACAGTCAGAGATATGATCATTGAGCTCATGGTTTGTGAAGAGATTCGAGCGCAGGGTGTTTTCAGCTCTTCAGCTTCACACACACTTGTATATAAAGGCTTGTTGTGCTGAAGGGTGTTTGGACAGTCAGAGATATGATCATTGAGCTCATGGTTTGTGAAGAGATTCGAGCGCAGGGTGTTTTCAGATTCACACACACTTGTATATAAAGGCTTGTTGTGCTGAAGGGTGTTTGGACAGTCAGAGATATGATCATTGAGCTCATGGTTTGTGAAGAGATTCGAGCGCAGGGTGTTTTCTTTCAGATTCACACACACTTGTATATAAAGGCTTGTTGTGCTGAAGGGTGTTTGGACAGTCAGAGATATGATCATTGAGCTCATGGTTTGTGAAGAGATTCGAGCGCAGGGGTGTTTTCAGATTCACACACACTTGTATATAAAGGCTTGTTGTGCTGAAGGGTGTTTGGACAGTCAGAGATATGATCATTGAGCTCATGGTTTGTGAAGAGATTCGAGCGCAGGGTGTTTTCAGATTCACACACACTTGTATATAAAGGCTTGTTGTGCTGAAGGGTGTTTGGACAGTCAGAGATATGATCATTGAGCTCATGGTTTGTGAAGAGATTCGAGCACAGGGTGTTTTCAGCTTCACACACACTTGTATATAAAGGCTTGTTGTGCTGAAGGGTGTTTGGACAGTCAGAGATATGATCATTGAGCTCATGGTTTGTGAAGAGATTCGAGCAGGGTGTTTTCAGCTTCACACACACTTGTATATAAAGGCTTGTTGTGCTGAAGGGCGTTTGGACAGTCAGAGATATGATCATTGAGCTCATGGTTTGTGAAGAGATTCGAGCGCAGGGTGTTTTCAGCTTCACACACACTTGTATATAAAGGCTTGTTGTGCTGAAGGGTGTTTGGACAGTCAGAGATATGATCATTGAGCTCATGGTTTGTGAAGAGATTCGAGCGCAGGGTGTTTTCAGATTCACACACACTTGTATATAAAGGCTTGTTGTGCTGAAGGGTGTTTGGACAGTCAGAGATATGATCATTGAGCTCATGGTTTGTGAAGAGATTCGAGCGCAGGGTGTTTTCTTCAGATTCACACACACTTGTATATAAAGACTTGTTGTGCTGAAGGGTGTTTGGACCGTCAGAGATATGATCATTGAGCTCATGGTTTGTGAAGAGATTCGAGCACAGGGTGTTTTCAGCTCTTCAGATTCACACACACTTGTATATAAAGGCTTGTTGTGCTGAAGGGTGTTTGGACAGTCAGAGATATGATCATTGAGCTCATGGTTTGTGAAGAGATTCGAGCGCAGGGTGTTTTCAGCTTCACACACACTTGTATATAAAGACTTGTTGTGCTGAAGGGCGTTTGGACAGTCAGAGATATGATCATTGAGCTCATGGTTTGTGAAGAGATTCGAGCGCAGGGTGTTTTCAGCTTCACACACACTTGTATATAAAGACTTGTTGTGCTGAAGGGTGTTTGGACAGTCAGAGATTTGATCATTGAGCTCATGGTTTGTGAAGAGATTCGAGCGCAGGGTGTTTTCAGATTCACACACACTTGTATATAAAGGCTTGTTGTGCTGAAGGGCGTTTGGACAGTCAGAGATATGATCATTGAGCTCATGGTTTGTGAAGAGATTCGAGCGCAGGGTGTTTTCAGCTCTTCAGATTCACACACTTGTATATAAAGACTTGTTGTGCTGAAGGGCGTTTGGACAGTCAGAGATATGATCATTGAGCTCATGCCGAGCAGTGACATGATTCTGCACTGATTTCAGTCTGGCTGCGGTCCTGGATGATCTCACTTGCTGTGTATGATTGTATTAAAGCTGAAAGTTTCCACTTGCTTTATATATGTACATCTAATTTAGTTGAAAAGTGTCTGTGTTCAGAGAGGAATATAAATACTGCAGAGTATATGCTGCATGTGATTATTATTTCAAACAGTAACACGATGTCGTGCAAGAAAACTTCCTGTTGTTATTGAAAAAATAAAAACTTCAGAAATGTCTTAACTCAAGAAAAAAGATTACTCTGTGCAGTATTTTTCATTTTCTAGGCATTTAAATATCAATTATTTGTATGAAAATGATAAACTAATTATATGATACATTTATTTTTCCCACTGAGTTTGCGAAGGATGTAACCGTTGCTGCTATTATGGCATTAAATAAATGAATGAATAAATAAATATGCACAATTTGGTCCAAATATAGATTGTTTGTTTGGTTGTTTATTTGTTTATTTGTATGAAGATGAATCGGGTAATTACTAATATAAAGACAGATCATCTCTATATTCTTACATCAGTACTATGTGAATTTAATCAAATACATTTTAGAAGATTTTTACATATGTTTATATTATAGTCACCTGCTTTGAAGCTTTTTTCCCCTATTTGTGCATATGTAATTATTTATTATTTAACATTATATTAGCAGCAGTAGCTATTTTTCACACACACACACACACACACACACACACACATATATATATATATATATACACACTCACACACACACACACACACACACACACACACATATATATATATATATATACACACACACACACACACACACACATATATATATATATACACACACTCACACACACACACATATATATATATATATATAATTAGACCTATATACTGTGTGTGTGTGTAAATAAAATGTATTTATTTAATTATTTTTACTTTGATATCAGAAGTGAGTTTTAGTGTGAGTAAATAATGACATAATTTGAACAGAAGACATCAAACACTGGTGGCCAGTAAATGTGTGTGTGTCCCCCCCGCGGGCCAGTAATGACGTGTTATTTCCTGTAAGTGAGCAGATAAGTGTGCTGGAGCTGACGTGGGCTCTCTGCTGGATTTACGAGGTGAGACGCGTCTCTGTGTGTCTGCATGCAGTCTCTGATCTGCTGCGCCGTGCATCTTAACGAGATCTGGTAACGCCGAGGTCAAGGCCGTTGAACCCTGTGACGAGCTGCTGTTGCCATGGCGATGGAGTAAGATGCTGAGTGCAGTGGAATGTTACAAGTGTTTGAAGGGCCTCCCTCGGGCCCCGCAGCGGGACGTGATGAGCACTCGGCCCACAAGAGAAGATCACTGCCTTCCTGCTTCAGAGTTCATCTCCTTTCTTGTGTTTGTTAGCAAGTCTTCAGAGTTTGGCAAAAAAAAAAAAAATGTTTTTCTTTTCTTAACTTTTTTTGATAATTTGGCCATTTTGTGTCAAATCAACCAAATATGGGTAATTTCGTGTCAGAAGTCCCCGGCTAAAAGTTATTTAACACTTTATCTGCTGAATGAAATGCATACATGAAGAAAGCCATCATTTTTGTAGACGGTCAAAATGGGAATATTTGAATTACAGATGGTTAAAAATGACTTCAGAAAGATGGCAGCATCATAATGTTCATTTTTCACAGAGATTGGAAGCTCTATTAGTAAAATATGTTGACTTTAGCAATCTTTGTTACATCATATGCCAATGGTGGCATTTCAAAAATGGGAAAAAACACTTTATGTGTGCCTTCCCCCAAAGTTTGCAAGAAGTATTAAATATATAATTGAAATATCCTTTTAGATTCTGGTTCTTAAACTATTCTCTTGGTATCTTCATTTTAAAGGTCCAATATGGTTCAGACACAAACATACGGGGATCTCAATGCGGCTGCATGAGTACATTGTAAAAAACAAAACAAAAATAACACTTTTGGGCTTTTTCTCAAAGTTTGCATGGCTGTAACTTAAGAAGTATTAAAGTTGTCCTTAATGTTCTTTTATATTTTTGTTCTTAACAAACCTTTTATCATCTTTATTTTTAAGACCCAATATGGTTCAAACCCAGCGATATGGGGATCTCAATACAGCTCCATAAATCATTTTTTTATTTAATTAATTCACTGTTCAAAAACCAAATGTTTAATATTGCATACAGCTGATATCTTTTTCTTTTAAAGAGGAATGTCTAAAGAACAAATAATGTTGAAACTAGAAATGTATGTAGTATCCTCTATCATAACAGATGCATTGAACATACCCGTCTGAATGCCAGAAATGATCTTTTAACAAAGTTATCATGCCTGTAACTCAAGAATTATTAAACCTATATAAATATCCCATTAGATGATGGTTCTTAACAAACTTTTCTTTTGGCATCTTCATTTTTAAAGCTCTATATGGTTTATTTCCACAGATATGAAGGAGCTAAAAATGGCTCCATGAGAAAATTAAATGAACCAATCGAAAATCAAATGTGGGTCTCTTTGCATAAATCTGATACTTATACTAAACTATATCATAAAACATTGACTGGATATCAACCCTAAGACTTTTCAAAAGAGCATAATTTGTTAATATTAATATTTTTAGACTATATAGTAAAGGTAAACAAAATGACGTCAAGGCTGTTGAGTCCAATACATTTCAGGAACTATTCAGTACATAAATACATAAAATGTATATATTTGCTACTTGAAACATTACCGTAAACAACAGGACTGTAAAGGCATTCTTGAGAGAATATAAGTTATATATAAAGCTCAAATGAACCAAAGTTAGACACAATGTGTGAGCGCTGAAAGCACTTAAATCACTGCGGTCCTGCCAAACGCCTCTGCAGGTGCAGGCTGTTACTTCTACAATAGAGAAGCATTGAGAGCAGCTTCTGCAGCATTTGTTCTTCATTAGCGGGTCACTTTCACGGCGTTGACTTGCCCCCCGGAGAGACTCCTTCCTGGAAAGTTTGTTCTGTTCAAGCGATTCGGCCGTTAACCCTCAGCTTTCCTGCGTTAGACGTCAAATCCAGAGCAATTTGAAACCAGCGTTTTAAATTAGACCTCTTGATGGTTTATGAAGATGGTCATAAATGGCTTTGCTTCATTTTATCTGACATATAAGGAGCACAAAACGTAAGGGTACATTTTTGAAATTGAGATTTATTCATCATATGCAAGCTGAATACATAATATTTTAATTGATGTATGGTTTGTTATGATCGGACAATATTTGAAAAATCTGAAATCTGAGGGTGCAAAAAAATCTAAATATTGAGAAAACGTTTTGTCGATTAGCAGGATTGTGAGGTAATAAGTGTGATTTCATATCTAGCTTCTGTTCAGCAGATCAAGCAAGCTTTTGTTTGACGGTTGTGTGTTTTATTCTCATTAGTAGTTCACTTTGAATTGAAGGATCTGCTGAATGAATAAATGTGAGTATCGAGGTCCAGACCTCCAGAATCCAGAGCAGAGCGGAGAAACAATGTTACTCATGATCAAGTGCAGACAGTGAATCTCCTCAGCTTCATTTATGAAGACGTGTTTATTATGATGTTAATTTGTGAATGTTCAATAATTACAGAATGTTCCTGCGAAAGATTTATGAAATGACCATATGCACAAACAAGTTTCTAAATACATCTGCTTTATGCATCACAAATTCAATGATTCAATTATTTATATAAATATATTTTTTATTAATTTATTGTTTATCATATATAATTAAATAATTAATTAATTTGACCTTATAATATATATATATATATATATATAGATAGATAGATATACATATACACATAATAATATTAATGCCGATTATGATTGTCTATTTATATTATTTTTAAATTGATTTGTTTATTTTTTAGGAAATGTAAGGTTATGTAATTTTAGGTTATGTAATTAACACAAAGCAGTTGCTCATTTGTGCATAAATATTAATACATATTGTGATTGTCTATTTATATAATTTTTTATAATTTTTACAGTTTTTATAATTTTATTTAATTTTATTTAGTTTTTATAAAATAATATGTAATTAATAAATTAATTAAATAAGACAAACAGTTGCTCATTTGTGCATGTAATAATGTTAATACATATTGTGAGTATTTATACAATTTTTATAAATTAATTTTATATTTAAAACAAATATTTTGTTTTCAAAAAATCATTTGTATGTAATGAATTAATTTCAGTGAAATATTTACCTCAAACTGTTGATTATTTGTGTACAAGTGATTGACTATTTTTCTTATATTTCAGTAAACAATGTTGGATTATTTTAATTTCTGGAATATATGAGTGCAATATGTTTATACTCATGCTCCCCATGTATATGAAGGACATATTCATGGCAGTTTCTGCCTTTATAAATCCTGATTTGTTCCTCACTTTTGATGTAGGATGAAATCCATGGAATTTAATAATAAATCTGATCATATATGCGTTTTTTAAATGAGGCCCTTTGTTTCAATAAGCTATGTTTTTGCATGTTTATTAACACATTGTTTGTAAATCTCACGAGTGGTTGTATAAAGCATCACGCGGCCTAAAAGTTCGACTTGACCTGAAGTGCTCCAGCATCTGTGTTTGTCGAGTCTCTGACGGTTTAATAGTTTGTCGAGTCTCCGACGGAGTGAGCAGAATAATGCTTTTCAAAGACGCTGATTTCAGAGTTCACTCATACACATAGTGTGTGTGTGACACAGTGTGTGTATGTGTGTGTGTGTGTGTGTGTGTGAGAGTGAGTGTGTGGGATTGTGTGTGTGTGGGATTGTGTGTGTGTGTGTGAGAGAGAGAGAGAGAGAGAGAGAGAGAGAGCAGCTGTGTTGACTCAGATATCTGTACAGAAGGACATTGGGTCAGCAGTGACACATGTTCTTGTCCAGCAGATTGTTGAGGTGTTTGAAGCTCCACAAAACACTTCCCAGCGTCAGCATTGAGTCTCCAGGTGTTCGCTGAAACCTTCTTGTTCTTTTCTAGAACTCGACAGAAGTACAGTGAGGTGCGGCTTGTATTGTGTTTGAAAGCAGCTGCTCAATGAATGCATGTCATGCACTTTCTATTTCTTCTCAGTCTCTTTAGAACGGTCAGCGGCTCGGTCGTGAATGACTCTTTGTTCAAGAGTCTGTGGGAGAATGTCATCAGCCTAACCTGTTAAAGCACATTATTGATTTGCTTGTATTATCCTGCCTTAAAAGACTGAATATAACATGAACAACTAGTGTAGTAGTGCTGCCTGCCCAAACGAACACATTCATGATAGATTCACTTTATTTACCTTTTCATTTAATTATTCATTATTGAAATGATAATAATAATACCAATACTTAATATGTATTATTATTATTATTATTATTATTAAGTAAAATAATTAATTAAAAATAGATTAATAAATGAGACAAATAGAAATATGAAAATTAAATAAATAAATAATTTAATTAAATATATGTTAAATAAATACATTAAATAATATTACTTAGGGAAATAAATTTAACCAAATAATTAATCAATCATTCAATAAAATTAATTAGAAAATAGAACACTAAAACAATAAATTAAAAATTACATAATTTATAAATATATATATATATATAAAATGTAACTATATATATATATAATGTAACTACATTACATTTAACTAATGTTAATTAACTAATAATTTGTATTATTTTTTTATATTTTAATACATTTTTTAAAACGGTAAACATTATTATTATTATTATTACAGTAAAATAAATAATTTAAATAAATTTAATAATATATAAAAACAAAATTAATCAAAAATTATCAAACAGAAGAAAACACGTAAATAAACAAGGAAACAATAATGCTAAATAAAAATAAAATAAACAATTTGTTAATTATATAATACACAAAATGTACATTAAAGTGAATACATTTGTTTTATTTATGACTTATTTAATTGAACTATGAATTTATTTGTAACTCTTTATTAATTTGAAATATTTATTGAATTGTTTTTCCGTAGTTGCTCATCAGACCGAGGCAGGACACAAAGCAGGAGAAGAGGACATGCTTTCACATGACTTTCACTTCTATGACCTACAAAGACCTTAATACAGGGATTTACCGTCTTTACCTTCTAGTGTCTAGTTTCTTAGAGATCTGAAAACAAACTCTGTCTTTTAATAATCGTTTTGGTTCCAGAGAGAGAGTTTTGACAGTCTTGATTGTGAATGTTGTTGAATCTGGTGAATCGATGTGTTGTCATCGACAGTAAAATGCATGAGTTTGAGAAATAATGTTGGATTCATTGTGTAGTTGCTGCCTAATTTTAGCTAAATAATACAAATAATTGCCTTAGGAATATTATTTATGTTTTATCATTTTCGTATTTTGAATTATGCAATGCATTGTGTTTTAGTTCTTACTTTAAGTTAGTTTAGTTTTCATTTTAATAAAATTTTCTGCAAGGAGATTAAGTTTCTCTGTTTTCTTACAGTGTAGAAATGAAGTGTTTGTCAAGAAAACATTGATGTTGGCTTCAAAAAAGTATTACAATCTTAAAGTTTGAAGGATTTAATGCTTACTGGGTCATTCTGACAACTTTGGAAAAAACATACTTATGGCACTCAGGTATGTTCTTGTATAAAGTTATGCTGTTGTTTTTTACAGAAGGAAATTAGATACATTTCTAGTTTCAACTCAGCTTTTCCTCTTTAAAATAAAATAATTATCATGTTTTTGCAAAGTGACCCACATTTGTTTTTTGACTGATGAAAATCGGTACAATTGAATGATTTAGCCCTGGAGCCATATTGAGATCCCAATATCTCTGGAACCAAACTATATAGGGCTTGAAAAATGGACATGCCCAAAGGAAAGTTTGTTAAGACCCAATATCTAAAAGGGATATTAAGATATCTTTAATACTTCTTGAGTTACAGGCCTGCAAACTTTGGAGAAAAAACTTGAAAAGTTATATTTCCCCATTTTTTAACGGTCACTATTGGCACATAATGCAACAAAGATTGCTTGAGTCAACATGTTTTATTAATAAAGCTACCGATCTCTGAGTAAAAGTAACATTGTGATGCTGCCCTCTTTCTGAAGTCAGTTTTATCCCCCTGTAATCTGGCTCTGAATCTCAGCTGAAAATGGCTATTTTCACCCCCTATAAGATAGTGGATTACCTCTTAAATATTCATCCATGACATTTAATATGTTGGCTTTCATCACTGTACGTGTTTATCTTTCTTCAGATATTAGTGAAATCAGAAATGTTAGCCGGGGACCTCTGGTTGAGTTGACACGTAATGACCCTACTGCTGAAGCAGGTTAATGGTGCTTTGTGTTACACATACAGATGCAATGTGCATCTGTATGTTGAGCTGCTGGAGTTCAGACATCTCTGGGATTGTGTTCTTCTTCAGTCGGATCAGAGCAGATGAAACACACTCGGACTGAAGATCTGTGCTGAGTTTAGTGAATGCAGGAGTCACAGTGTGTTCAACAACACATCCCACAGTTTAGTTTGACCTCAAATCCAGACACTCCAGTAGTCTTCAGACATGCACCTGAAGGTCAAGGTCAAGAGGTCATCGGTCACATGACCTCCACTTGGACATGACCAGGTTAACGTTCATTTTTGGGTCACACTTCTTCATACCTTCGCAGTCATAAGTGACCGAAGCCTTGAAGTGTAACCTCTTTTTTTAGGAATATCAATGTAATATATTTTTGTTTAGTAATATTTTTTTGATTATGCTATTCTATGCAATATTTATTTATACATTTTTGATTAGCTTTTTTTTTTTTTACTGTAGTCATTTGTCTTTTTTCAACCTTTTAACAAATATGAATTATGTCCATTATTTTTTTGTTTGTTCACATTCATAATGTGACAAAAGTCACCAAGTGTCATCCCAAATCAATGAAGCTAAAAAACTCAAAATGTAAAAAATTATTATAAATATTTTAAAATAGTAATCGTTCCAGACTTATTTTGGTATCACTGTTATGCTATTATAGTTTTTGTTAATATTTTGAATTATAATTTATTATGTGTTTTTTATTTTAGTTAAAGTGTTAGTAATTTTAATGTGTTTTTTTTTCATTTTAAGTTTTTTTAAATCTCATTTCATTTTTTATTATTTAGTGCCTTGGCAACTAGCTGAAATAAAATATTTGAAATGTTATATTACTAATATTTGAACGTTTTTATATATATATATATATATATATATATATATATATATATATATAAACATTGTTTTATGTGTTTTAATTTCTGTTTTTGCTTCAGCTAATGATAATAGCCTTGCATCACTCATTATTTTATTTTATTTGTTTATGTTTTGCTCTGTTTTATCATTCATTTGACAGTAGATGACAATCTCCTGAAGTCATGTGATTCTTTAAAGCTCTCAAATCTCAAGGTTTCACAGCTGGATCGTTTAAATCCACTTGTTCTATTTACTCAAGCAGCACCTGAGCAGTAACACGTTCATCTGCGGTGTGAAGAAAGAGGACTCATTTGACACAGATCGGACACTGAAATGAAAGGAGGGGTTTGTGTTGTGACCGGAGGTCAGAGAATGTGTTCAGTAATACTCTTCATATGAGCTGTAATTGAAAGCACATTAGACACCTGGTCTGTCTCTCCTGAAGCTCTTATAACACTTTCTCAGCCGAACGCATGTACACATCATTTAGAACGGTGGAAGCGATTTATAAAAGTGCTGAGCCTCACACAAGAGCTGGAGGGCAGAACTCATACGAATGAAAAGAGCAGCCTGTGCAGTATTCACATTATTATACTTCAATCAGGCAAAGAGACTCTCTCATTGCTCCTCTGATGTTTATCAGTTCATTCATTGTATTTTAGAACGACTTCATGCATTTATGAACATTATGAACAGAATACATATCGTTTTAAAACAGCTTCACAGTGATACACAGGAAAATAACAGAATGATGCTCTTCTATTTAATCTGTAAATCAACTCTACAGAAGACAATAGAGTCATTATTCAGATCTATTCTCATCTGAACATATCAGTGTCATTCAATGTATAATATTTATGAATGTTAATTGTCGTTTAAAGAATGTATCATTAATTAGATTGAGTTGATCAGGTTATAAACTAAATATGTATTTTTTTTATTAATAAATATATTTAATGCATGAATTAATGAATTAATGTGATTTTTTTATTATTTTGAAAAATATATAAATTAAACAAATAAGACTCAATATATATTTAAAACAATAAATAGAAAAATAATGTATAAATAAAAAATGAATCATCTGATTGTGTCAGTACAATTAAACTGATAATATTTATGAATGTTAAATGTATTTTAAGGAATGTATCCATAACAACTTTAATAAAGTGAATCCAGTTATAAATTAAATATATAATCATTGGTTTTATTTTGAGAATAGAAATGACTGTAAATACAAGATGTATAGAATTGGTCACACAAGACCTGGACATGTATTAAAAGGAGAAGAATTGCCTCTGTGATTTATATATATATATATATATACACTGTGTATGATCAATAATAAGTTGTCTTTTAAGTCACAGACATCAGTAGAGTCGTGCAGGTCTTCTCTGGATCTGTGCTTAATTATCACTAACGACTAACGAGCTCTGGAGAGCAGATGCAGATCCGTTAACAAATACTCCACACAACCTCGTCGGGCTTTCTCAACAAAAGACACATCTGATTTTATTTGAGCCACTCCTGGACCATGCTTTTGTATTTTTGTAATTCTGGTTGTGAATGATTTCATAAATCATTTCATGGTCTGATAATGTTTTCTGTTGCTCTGGTGGGATTTTGTTGAACTCTGATAGTAGTTTATTTATTAACTGGCTAATTATTTCTGAAGCGAGACTAAAAAAAATGCATTAAAATATAAATTTAAGCTTTATTAAATGCCAAACAAAATTGCATATAAAATTGACAAGAATTTAATAAAACAATTGCATTATGAGAATTGCATTAAAATAATTGTATATAATAATTGAAAATTAATACCATATGAAACTAATAAACTTACATATGTATGCATGTGATGCATTTGTCAGTAGTTCATAAATCAGTCAAAACATACATAAGTCATTCAAAAAGTCATGGCATTGTTTATTATAAAAAAATATTATAAATTATATTTTTTAATCATATTTTCAAAATGCATTTATTCAAATGGCTTAGAATCAGTATACATTTGGTCATTGTGAAAACAATGATATTAATTCATTCAAAAAATATAAAATATAGCTGTGGAAGAAACAATTCAATTAGATAAATGCATTAGTTTTAAATATTTAATTTATTGATGATAAACACACAAACCTGGTTATTGTGTATTTAAAACACATTCAGTTTATTAGCACTATTACATAAATCTGACCGTTTGATTTGTGCATGACTGACTGACGCATGCATCACATTACATTTATGTCTTTGTGTTAATCCAAACATGGAAATGTTTATGTAATTCAAAAGCGTGAATAAGTCTATGTTTGACTTGTTTATATAGGCTAAAGATGCAAGTGGTCTGATTGTCATTGAAACATGTTTCTGTAGCATTTAGAGCAGCGTAACTATTCTCCAGCCGGTTTATTGGTCAGTTCTGTTTGTGTGTGAGTGATTCATTGTAAAGGACAGGTAATGTTGTTTATGTGGACGGGATGTTTTGGCCATTAATCGCTCTGGTGTTTTAATCGAGGACCTCCAGGTTTATGCTCTTAATATCTGTAGCAGATCGGATGCTCAGCCAAAGCACTAAATGTCTGTCTGTTTTTGACTTGCTCTTTGCATGATGTTTATTGTTTGTAGATTCACATATTTGTTTTAATAGCAAGTGAAATGGGTAACAGAATATCAGGATTGAGGATGTTCAGTTTTGGTGTGTCAGTCTGGAGTATGAAGTGAATATGTTTGATATCTGCTGATGTGCAGTGAAAGAGGACATTTAGTTATTTCTCTCTGAAGGTCTTTGTAATGCTTTCACATAGATCTCTGCTTTAAACCAGAACAAATGTGGTCCAGAAACAAATGAATGCACAGATCAACAGCAGATTTTCCATCAGCACTACAGTTCATGAGTCAACTGTTGTTTCTGATTATCATAAAGCATTCAAGATTGGATTCCTCTAAAGGGCGTAGGTTTGCTTTTGATATTGGTGGGGACATAAAGCCCCCCCTTATAGCTTACATTTTATTTTATATAGTATGTTTAACAGACAATAATTAAACAATTATGAATTTGTGAACCAACAACATCAGTGTCAGAGGCGCTGGCTGTCTTAAAGGGACAGTTCACCCTAAAATGTTTACTCAGCCTCAAGTATTTCCAAACCTGTATGAATGTGTTTGTTCTGAACAGAAAGGAAGATATTCTGAAGACTGTGGGAAACTGGGCAGTATTTCTTTCCTATTATGGGAGTCAATGATGACCCAAAACAGCCTGATTACAAACTTTGTTCAGAACAAACACATTCATGCAGGTGTGTAACAACTTGAGGCTGAGTTAATGATGACAGAATTTTCATTTTTGGGTGAATTATTCTTTTATTCTTTCTAATTGTTAGTATCAGACAGCAGGGCTTGTCTTTCACTCTTCAGTCTTATCTGTGGGCTTACAGTCTGAGACGCATCCGTCCGCCAGCTCTGATGGTTTTTCAGGGTTTTTGTGAGTGTGCCAGGACCTGGTTATGGTCAATGTGTCATGAAAACGAGCCAAACCAACTCTGCTTTCTCCGCTCAGACGTTGTGTCACGAGGGAGCGATGCAGAGCACAGAGACACCTGAGTTCCCAAAGAACCAGCGCTTGACGCTTTTCCAGCCGGAATAACATCTAGATGAGTTTGTTTCTTCATCAGTCCATAATCCATAATAACGCTTCCTCCGATGAAAAAGTGTTCTGGTCTGAATCAGGAGAGAAATCTGCACAGATCAATCAATCTTGCTGTGTTTTCAGCTCATGTTTGCTTTGCTGGTTAGTGTTGTGTTGTGCAGCCCCAGGATACTGTCAGGATCTGACAGAGACTTGAAAAGCAGAAACTAAGACATAAATGGACTCAAGGATGTCTGTATTATTTTCACAGGCAGTGCAATGAATAGCAGTGTGGGTGCGGTTATGAGGAGAAAAGACAGCCGTCTGCACTAATAATCACTGACAGAATCCACAGACTCTTTATATAAAGAGTCTCATAACAAAGAAACAATGCACTTTTTGCACTTTATCAGCATGGATCAGTTACCACATCAACGTGTTACTGCATGAAGCAATGAAACCAGAGACTCTTCCGTCAATGAAATCTGGTCACAAGCGTTCAGGAGACACACGGCACCTTAAATGAACTTTTATTGTCTGTCTGTCTGTGTGTGTGTGTGTGTGTGTGTGTGTGTGTGTGTGTGTGTGTGTGTGTGTGTGAGTGTGAGATTGTGAAAGAGTGTGAGTGTGAGTGTGTGTAACTCAGTCTTGAGACACATTGTAGAACTATCTCTGTGTTTTGGATGAGCTTTACTCAAGAAGAAGATACATTTTTCTTGAGCAAATCATGAAAGCTACACGAGGAATACCTGGCAGAAATGTGTCATATTCACCCGAAGATGAAGAGTATGATGTCATGAGTCACATATGACAAATTAAACACATATGATCTCAAGATGACTGCACAAACAAAGATGACCTCAACTAAATAGAAAGACAATGAAGTCCAGAAGAAGAGATGTGGATCTGATATGCCTCAATAGGGGACCTTTTCTGTGCTCAAAAAGCACTAATGAACTCAAACTCATCAACATCTTGGATGGCCTGAGTTAACCCATTCACTGTAGAGCATCCATTGCTGAGACATTTCTACAAACCTGACGAAGAAACAAACTCATCCTAATCTCTGATGAACTGGGGTGAACACATTTACAGCACATTTTCATTTTGGTTTGCACTATTCCTGTAATGTTAGTTAGTTAATGTATGCACTACCGGTAACTAATGGGACCTCATTGTATAGTCTTACCATTTAACGTTTTAAAATGCGGTCTGTTTTTTTTAAATAAGCATTTGAGATTGTCTCTATCACTTTTATAATCTAGCTGAGCAGAAGCACATGTTTCCCTCATTGCAAGTGTTTGCACTACTTGGTCTTGTTTCAATCTATGCGTGTGGTGCATGTAATAACACCCTAAACCATCTGCACACTTACTTGAGAAGCGCATACTGGGAATTTATCTCTTGCACTTCTCAATATGTCACTGCATAGAGATGTGTGTGTCTGATCATGTGTTGTGCGTTGACCTTTCCTCACATTTAGCTGTATTGCAGGTCAGTAATGTGTCTGATCTTCTGATGCAGATGTTCTCGTGAGATCTCTCTTCATCGAGGCCGCTGGGGTGCTCAGCATGTGGCGTCAGTTGTGCTGTATTTTGACCTTGTGAAGGTTGCCAAACCCCCCTCTGGTGCCAGCGTTCATTGCTTTCAGGCTTTGCTGCTCAATCTAATGGCGTCGGCAGCCTTGGGAAAACTAGTACACTTCAGCATACTTAAAAAAGAGCACTTATTATAAAATAATATACTTAAGTGTGAACTTAATGTATAGTTTTCAGACACTTAACTGCATGCTATTCAGAATTAAATGAAAATGTATTATAGTTAACATTTATATTTATACATAGTGCTCTTTTGACCCATTTTTATATGCAAGGAAATATTGCTTCTAATGCCTTTGAAATATGGTTAAAGTACTGCTGAATGTACTGACAAGCATTTTTGATAAACTTAAATATACTTTTATGTAACTTCTTTTGAATCTTGTATGTCATTTAAACATTTTATTTTAAATATATTTTCACATTTAGTTGTAATTTAGTGCATTTAAAATATATGCACTATAGATGTAATATTGAATAATACACCAAAGTTCAAGCTTTAATATGTTATTCAACAAATTAAAATAAGTACTGCTTTAAAAGATTATTAAAACATAATGATTAAAAATATACTTTAGGAAACTGTTAATTTGACATTACAAAGTGCACTATTTCAAATTGTACTTAAGTGTGTTAAGAAGAAACGCATGAAAGTGTTCTCCAAGTACACTTAAGTGCTCTTTTATTTCAGTAATATTATATTATCTGCAAGTACAGTATTTAAAAATATACTTTTAAGAATTACAGTACACCCATCAAAATGATGTTTGCAACTTAAGCGGTTTAATTAAATCAATAAATTAGAGATTAATTGTTTTGTATGTAGCGTATGTCTCTGTGGAGGCGAGTTGATAAAGACCAGCCTCATTATTACCAGCACACCTCTGTTTCCGCTCAGGTTCAAGGCCTGATGATTAATGAGAATAATCACCTCAGCTCTGATAGTTAATGAACACCACGTGTCCGTTATCTGTCAGACCTCACATCCTGGTACTATTAGTAATTTTCTGTTGTCAAAGGTATGAGATTCCATTGCTGTCTCGCAGCTGCTTCCCATTTAGTCCCAGTTAACCCCCTGAGCTTGTGTTCCTGTCAGAAGAGAGAAGCAGTTTGGTTTTCTGTGTCCGACTCGGTCATCACAGCATAATATCCACATGCAATGAACTTTTACTGACCTTATAGATGCTGAGCGTCCCTTTAATAGATTAACATTTTGAAACAACATGTTCTTCAATCAAAACCATTATGAGCATTCCCACTATTCAGAATCATCTTTTTCACATTTAAAATATTTTTGAAATAAAACGGTTTCTGTATGTTGAAGGGTAACTATATGTCCTAATTGCACACAAAGTCTGGGACCGGTTCAAAACAATAAAATACAAATAAATGACGATGTATTATTTGAAATAGAATGCAAACATTAGAACTTTAGAGTGTTGTATGGGACACACTGAATTAGGATTTTTTTAAAATATATGTAATTTCATATTTACATCTTTTGCCATTGAGATATGGTTAGCAATGTACTGGCAAGGGTTTATGGTAAACTAAAACGCATTTTAATGTAATTTCTCATGTATTTTAATGTTTTTGTAATTGCATGTTTGTAATGAAGTTGCAATTTAGTACAACATAGATTAATTGCAAAAAATCTTTTTATATATATTATACATGTAATATAATACAGAACTATAATATTGATATGTAATATAATATTACATTAAGATGTAATATACTTTACACATGCTTTATGTTAGTCATGGCATCAGAAAAAAACAATAAAATCAAAAACACATAAAAGTCATTTGAATGGTGAAGGCATGTGAGAAAGTTTATTCTCTTAATAACAATAAAAAGTGAAACATGTTATTTCATTTAAATATATTTTATTTTAAATATATTTATGGTTGTACAAATTAAGTACATTTAAAATATACACACTATAGATGTAATATTGAATAACACAGCAAAGTTCAAGTGCTTTAGTATGTTATTCAACACATCCAAATAAATTACTGCTTTAAAAGATTATTAAAACATAATGATTAAAAATGTACTTTAGGAAAATGTTAATTTGTAATGACAAAGTGCACTATTTAGAAATGTACTTAAGTGTGTTAAGAAACACAGGAAAGTGTTCCAAGTACACTTATTTCAGTAATATTATATTATCAGCAAGTACAGTTTTTAAAAACACACTTTTAAGAATTGACGTACACAACATGTGCACATTGCAATCTGTAATGTTAACAGTGCTGATCTGTCATAAACCCAGCACAGGAGAATTAGTTAATGGACTATAATGTTATATTGAGGTTATGTAGCTGCAGATGGTTTTGTGTCTCTCGGTCTCTGTTTTTGCCAGAAGCGAGGCTCAGACATTCCTCTCGACTCAGACTCAGACTCATCTACAGAGTAAATATTTATCTGTCATTTCACTGCCAGCATCTCAAAATCCTTCTCGTTCAGTCTGTGCGCTTTATGCATGTTTGTCTGTCCGTTTATCATGTTTATCCACCGCCTGCTCAACAGGGACGGCAGTAAAGTGTTTCTAAATCAAACCTGTTTTGATTTCTGTTGAGGATGGTTGGTGTTGGTTATTATTGAGAGATTCCATCAATTCCTGATTTTAGTATTTTTAGGATGAGAATTTAGTCCCGTTACATCTGAACCACTGGAAAAGAGTACAATCCTAACCCTAACCCTAACCCTAACCTAACCCTAACCAAGATGGAATTCAGAAAAATTAAAATGCAAAAAAAATTATTTGAGAAAAAAATTATGTAAATTTGTTACACTTTTAATTGTTACACTGTCATGATTTCAATTCATCATACATGATTTTTGAGATTTAAAATTATTATTTAACAATTCAAACAGACTACATACATTTTTTAAAACTGAAATAAACTTAATAAAAATAAATTAAATACAAATATTAAAATAGGATTTTGAATAAATTTCATAGGGCCCTATAACTTCATGTTTATGAGAACGCTAGATTCAGAAAGCAAGCTAGAGCGGAGGAGAAATGCTTTGAGTGGTAAATGCTGTAGAATAGTTGTCTTCAGCTGGTTCTTGAACGTTGTGATGTTTCAGGTGTCAGTTTGAAGCTTGGCAGCTCTGTTCACCGGAGAGGAGCAGAGAGAGTGAAGGGTCTGGAACGTGGCTTCATGACTTCTTCTGAAGTTCTGTCCGTCCAGAACTAAATACTGATCGTTTCACAGTCATAACTAGTACATACAGTAGAACTCTGGATATGTGAGTAATGTTGAGTGAGTAATGATATTATACTGTATATTACTGTTTTCCTCCATAGGACTGTTAGTCAAGACCAAGGCATGTCGTCTTTTAGGATGAACTCACATCATCTTTCATTCCAGATTTCATGTCTTTGCTGCATTATGAGATAATCCATATATATTTACAGACATAAAGAGATCATATCATGCATTTTTCTTCATGGTAACACATGCATTAATTGATCTATGCATATCTTTTCAAATCATGCATTTTTTCCCCCAGATTTCTTATTACATCTGAAATTAGTTGTTGTGTTTTAATGCATTTTACTTTCTGAAGTTGTAATAAGGAATGGATATTATTAACTATACATGAGATCGTGTAATGCATTATAATGTGCATTATAATGAATTCATCAAAATATAATGCATTATGTATAAAGACTTCAGGTAAAGTTAGGGTTAGAGTTAGGGTTAGGGTTAGGGTTAGAGTTAGGGTTAGGGTTAGGTTAGGGTTGGGTTAGGGTTAGGAGTTAGGGTTAGGGTTTGCAGCAAAACAGTAATAATTTGCTTGTATATGACCTTTCCTCTTGCTGCAGTGTGTTTTCATCAGGATATTAGTACAGAAAAGTTTCCATCTAAAAAGACCAAGACTGTGGAGTTTGATTATTGTCTGATCCTGCTGAACTTCTCCAGGCTCCTCAGAAGGACGCTGTTTGGTGGAACGGAGCGGCAGATCTTAAACTAGGCCAGCCAACATGACACGAGATGATGATCATGAGTCAAACTGCAAGATCAGCTGTGCTGCACACCCTTCAGCGAACACGCAATCTCCCAGAGCTGTGAACACCCAAACACACACACACACACACACACACACACACACACACACACATAGACACACACACACACACACACACACACACACACACATGCATGCACTCACTCACACACACACACACACACACACACACACATACTAACACACACACACACACACACACACACACACACACACACACACACACATAGACACACACACATACACACACACACACACACACACACACACACACACACACACACACACACACCCACACACACACACACACACACACACACACACACACACACACACAACGACTCGCCCTCATCCCCTCTCAATGGGTTTCTGGGCCCAATTGATCATGTTTAATTTAAAAATTGCGTGTTTTGATGTCAGGATCAGGAAATTTCGTGACAGTTTCTCAATGCTGCATTGGACTGGATCACTATGATCCTGATACAAATGTTTCAAATTGACCAAATCTGGATTGTAAGAGCTCTAAGTGAGGCTACATACAGTATTGATATTTGGAGGGCTAGCTATATGACACTTTATATTTGAAGAAACATTAAACAATACAATAAAACAAAACAAACTGTCTCTCCCATTTTCAGTTTCTTTTAAAGAATAATGACCACATAATATATTTATTACAATGACACAGTCTTTAGCGTTAAACCACTCAAAAGTTGTTTTAACAAATGCATCCCTTTTTACACTTTTTCAAGAGTTTAGAATAATAGTTTTTTGGTTATTATTGGGTCTGAAATATGTATTTTCTGCTCATCAAGGCTGTATTTATTAGATTTTTTTTTTAAACGTAGTAAAATTGTAAAATAGTATTACAATTTAAAATAACAAGTGAATATGTTCTATTTGAATATGTTTTAAAATGTAATTTATTTAGAGGCACTGTTTGAGTTGTTTCAACTTATTTTTTAGGAAGTTTCTCAACTTTTTGTTGTATAAACTTAAAACAAGAAGTTGAGAAAACTCAAAAATCTGCTGAAGCTGGTTGCCTTAAACTTTCAAGTTTGCCCAACATTTTTTTACACACTGTACATAATACATTATTAGGAACAATTTCTGAAGGATCGTGTGACTGAAGACTGCAGTAATGATGCTGAAAATTGTTTGCATCACAGGAAGAAATGATATTTTACATTATGGAAAACATTTATTTTAAATCACAATAATATTTGACTATTTTGCAGTTTTTCTGAACTTTTAATCAAATAAATGCAACCTTGGTGAGCAGAAGAGGATTCATTCACAATAAATAAAAAATATATATTTACTGAAAGGCCTTCTACTTTATCACTGCAGTGCTTAAACAAAGTTGAAATGCTGGGATCAGGATAACCCTGATTTATTTAGGTATTTATTTGAATGTCTTCCAATCCTTCTTACAAAGCTTTGAGCAGCACATACTGAAGGTTTGATCCAGATAAAAACAAGACTGAATTGCATGATCTAATCCAACTTCATAATCCTTTTTGTTTTCTTTTGAACAGCCCATATTTATGATTTGATCCAATCTGATAGCAGAAATTGAATTAAACTTATTTTGAACAACTGGGCTGTGATGCTTTGTGTGTTTGAGGATCTGTTTTCTATACAGTAAAGTGGATGATGTTTACTGCACAAGAAATACTTTTTTCAGTCTTAAATGAACTTAAATGTCAGTCTGTACCTCACACACAACATATGACTTGGAATATACACTGTAAAAATTATGATTTTTCAGAAATAAGTATTAGAGTATGTTTTCATAACTGTTTAATAATGTTGATTGTTTTTTTGTGGGGTTTTTTGTGTGTAAAAAAGTAAATCCAACACTATTATCAGTGTAGTTCACGAATCATATCTAGTAATATAAATACATTGTATAGTGCTTTATCACAGTTTAAAGCTTGATCAGTATAAATCTCCATCAGATTGTTTTTTCTGCTTAAAACCGGATGATTTGAGCAAATTCAGTAAGTTTAAAGTCTGTGAGCCATGTGTCTAGTATGTTGGTCAATGAGTTTCAGATGCTGTTTGACTCTTAGCTGCTTTTATCTTTTGCAGATCGTATGGTTTATGTGCATCAACATGCTCCCATAAACCCCGTCTTTAGCCTTCAGTTTAGGGTTTGGACCTGAGTTTGAGGTCAAATAAAAAAACAGATGCATTGTATGGCATATTCTTCATCAGTTTTCATTTACAGGTCTGTGTCTTCACTATTCATGCACATAAGGACTGACCTTGTAATGATCTTCAATCCATGTTTAATTGTTCCATTATTTATTAAAGAAACAGTTCACCCAGTAATGAAGGTTTGCTGAAATTGTCCTCCTCCTCAGTTCATCCAAGATCAGGATGAGTTTGTTTCTTCATCAGGTTTGTAGAAGTGTGTCTCTGCATCAGTGTCTCAGTAATGGATGCTCTGCAGTGAATGGGTGAAGAAGTAAATGACCCTCATGTTAAACAGGATTGGTCTCATTCACTGTGAGCCTCCTGAGCAAATGTGATATGAATTATGTAGTTTTGGATCTGTTTTTAGTTGTTTTAATACTACTATTGATTGCTTCAGTTGTCCTCGTTTGGATAAAAGCGTTTGCTTAATGACTAAATGCATTTAGCCTTATTTTAAATTTTATTAAATTATTTTAACTACATTGGCTTACTGCTATTATAAAACATCCAAACAGTCAAACAATAAAACGCAAAAATGCTTGATAAATAATTAAACAAGGTATCACTTTAGAGTCAGGTTCCAGCATGAACAGAGACAACTTTTGATTTAAATAATATATGTGTAATGTTGAAATTAACTTTAACCAAGAATATACATGTTTTATAAGTCATTTTCATTCTCTGTTCATGTCATTTAATGTAATTTAACTGCAATAATGCATGGCTTATGTTAGTATGTTAGTCACATAATGCATTAACTAATGTGTGTCATGAGTCCAGGCCTGGCGCTCCTCCCTCTCACCACCAGAGGTCGCCATTTCCCTTTCTCCTGGACTAATTTTACCCTAAATCCACACACCTGTGCACGTACTCACACACACAGCTGTTGCCCATCTTGATGGCCTATTTAAACACCACACTCCCGCCACTCTGCCTGCCTGTATTGATTGTTTCAGTTCTGTTTTTGGACAGTGTCTGCCTTTTGTGTTTATTAAAATAACGTTTGACCTGCATTTGGACCCAGAACTTGTTCTTTCCACGGTGCTCCCCAGTGTTCCGTGACAGAATACAGGCAGCAAGCATGGATCCAGCAGGGAGAACAGTGCATTATGGAGTGACTACCGGCTTTCTGAAGATGGACCGTGATATCTGTCCTCTAGCCACTCTAAAGGAGCAGACGGCACGCCATCAGAAGCTAATGGCTCTGCGCCAGCAGGGGACAGAGGCAGGAGTTTTTGCCCAGACATTCTGGACTTTGGCGGTAGGGCTAAATTATAATGAGTCAGCACTCAAGGACTTGTTTAATGTGTGCCTGGATGATCCACTGCCCCAGTGGGAGATGGAGGGACTTAGGATCCTGGACTTCTGGGGCTTTGTCAGGTATCTCCATCATCGGAGTCAATGGGCAACACCAGATCATCCAGAACCCCTCCGCAGGGATTTTTCCACCAGCCCTGGCCCTCTGACCCCCACTGAGAAGCGAAGGATGAGAAGGAAGAGGAATACTAACTCTACTCTGTCTGCTCCCGAGCCCACTCCGTTCCTGGGAGCTCGAAGAGTCCACTCCTGAGCCAGCTCCGTTCCGGGAGCTCGAAGAGTCCACCCCTGAGCCAGCTCCGTTCCGGGAGCTCGAAGAGTCCACTCCTGAGCCAGCTCCGTTCCGGGAGCTCGAAGAGTCCACCCTGAGCCAGCTCCGTTCCGGGAGCTCAAGAGTCCACCCTGAGCCAGCTCCGTTCCGGGAGCTCAAGAGTCCACTCCTGAGCCAGCTCCGTTCCGGGAGCTCAAGAGTCCACCCTGAGCCAGCTCCGTTCCGGGAGCTCAAGAGTCCGCCCCTGAGCCAGCTCCGTTCCGGGAGCTCAAGAGTCCGCCTGAGCCCGCTCCGTTCCGGGAGCTCAAGAGTCCGCTCCTGAGCCCGCCTGTTCCGGGAGCTCAAGAGTCCGCTCCTGAGCCCGCTCCGTTCCGGGAGCTCAAGAGTCCGCTCCTGAGCCCGCTCCGTTCCGGGAGCTCAAGAGTCCGCTCCTGAGCCCGCTCCGTTCCGGGAGCTCGAAGAGTCCGCTCCTGAGCCCGCTCCGTTCCGGGAGCTCAAGAGTCGCTCCTGAGCCCGCTCCGTTCCGGGAGCTCGAAGAGTCCGCTCCTGAGCCCGCTCCGTTCCGGGAGCTCGAAGAGTCCGCTCCTGAGCCCGCTGCCGTTCCGGGAGCTCAAGAGTCCGCTCCTGAGCCCGCTCCGTTCCGGGAGCTCAAGAGTCGCTCCTGAGCCCGCTCCGTTCCGGGAGCTCGAAGAGTCCGCTCCTGAGCCCGCTCCGTTCCGGGAGCTGGAAGAGTCCGCCCTGAGCCAGCTCCGTTCCGGGAGCTCAAGAGTCCGCTCCTGTGCCCGCTCCGTTCCGGGAGCTCAAGAGTCCGCTCCTGAGCCGCTCCGTTCCGGGAGCTCGAAGAGTCCGCTCCTGAGCCCGCTCCGTTCCGGGAGCTCGAAGAGTCGCTCCTGAGCCCGCTCCGTTCCGGGAGCTCAAGAGTCCGCTCCTGAGCCCGCTCCGTTCCGGGAGCTCAAGAGTCCGCTCCTGAGCCCGCTCCGTTCCGGGAGCTCGAAGAGTCCGCTCCTGAGCCCGCTCCGTTCCGGGAGCTCGAAGAGTCCGCTCCTGAGCCCGCTCCGTTCCGGGAGCTGGAAGAGTCCACCCTGAGACCGCTCCGTTCCGGGAGCTCAAGAGTCCGCTCCGTTCGGGAGCTCGAAGAGTCGCTCCTGAGCCCGCTCCGTTCCGGGAGCTCGAAGAGCCCGCTCCGTTCCGGGAGCTCGAAGAGTCCGCCCCTGAGCCCGCTCCGTTCCGGGAGCTCGAAGAGTCCGCCCCTGAGCCCGCTCCGTTCCGGGAGCTCGAAGAGTCCGCCCCTGAGCCCGCTCCGTTCCGGGAGCCCGAAGAGTCCACTCCTGAGCCAGCTCCGTTCCGGGAGCTCAAGAGTCCGCTCCTGAGCCCGCTCCGTTCCGGGAGCTCGAAGAGTCCGCTCCTGAGCCCGCCTCCGTTCCGGGAGCTCAAGAGTCCGCTCCTGAGCCCGCCTCCGTTCCGGGAGCTCAGAGTCCACCCTGAGACCGCTCCGTTCCGGGAGCTCGAAGAGTCCGCTCCGTTCCGGGAGCTCGCAGAGTCCGCTCCTGAACCCGCTCCGTTCCGGGAGCTCGCAGAGTCCGCTCCAGCGGCCCCGCCCTGGCCTCCTGCTCTGCCGGCCCCGCCCTGGCCTCCTGCTCTGCCGGCCCGCCCTGGCCTCCTGCTCTGCCGGCCCCGCCCTGGCCACCTGCTCTGCCGGCCCCGCCCTGGCCTCCTGCTCTGCTGCAACCACCCTGGCACTCCTATCTACCTCCATCTCCAGGCCCTCTGCCGCTACACGGGCCTGGCCCGCCATCCTTTCCAACTCCCTCCCGAACTTTTGGATTCCTGTTTTGGGGAAACGTCTGGAAGCCGTTCCTTGAAGGGGGGGTCCTGTCATGAGTCCAGGCCTGGCGCTCCTCCCTCTCACCACCAGAGGTCGCCATTTCCCTTTCTCCTGGACTAATTTTTCTAAATCCACACACCTGTGCACGTACTCACACACACAGCTGTTGCCCATCTTGATGGCCTATTTAAACACCACACTCCCGCCACTCTGCCTGCCTGTATTGATTGTTTCAGTTCTGTTTTTGGACAGTGTCTGCCTTTTGTGTTTATTAAAATAACGTTTGACCTGCATTTGGACCCAGAACTTGTTCTTTCCACGGTGCTCCCCAGTGTTCCGTGACAATGTGAACAAATGTGACCTTGTTTCTAAAATATCAAATTGTCATAAATAATCTGAGTATGCAATTCTTTCAATGTAGTTTGTTTATTAAAATTATATATTTACTGAAAGGCCTTCTACTTTATCACTGCAGTGCTTAAACAAAGTTGAAATGCTGGGATCAGGATAACCCTGATTTATTTAGGTATTTATTTGAATGTCTTCCAATCCTTCTTACAAAGCTTTGAGCAGCACATACTGAAGGTTTGATCCAGATAAAAACAAGACTGAATTGCATGATCTAATCCAACTTCATAATCCTTTTTGTTTTCTTTTGAACAGCCCATATTTATGATTTGATCCAATCTGATAGCAGAAATTGAATTAAACTTATTTTGAACAACTGGGCTGTGATGCTTTGTGTGTTTGAGGATCTGTTTTCTATACAGTAAAGTGGATGATGTTTACTGCACAAGAAATACTTTTTCAGTCTTAAATGAACTTAAATGTCAGTCTGTACCTCACACAACATATGACTTGGAATATACACTGTAAAAATTATGATTTTTCAGAAATAAGTATTAGAGTATGTTTTCATAACTGTTTAATAATGTTGATTGTTTTTGTGGGGTTTTTGTGTGTAAAAAGTAAATCCAACACTATTATCAGTGTAGTTCACGAATCATATCTAGTAATATAAATACATTGTATAGTGCTTTATCACAGTTTAAAGCTTGATCAGTATAAATCTCCATCAGATTGTTTTTTCTGCTTAAAACCGGATGATTTGAGCAAATTCAGTAAGTTTAAAGTCTGTGAGCCATGTGTCTAGTATGTTGGTCAATGAGTTTCAGATGCTGTTTGACTCTTAGCTGCTTTTATCTTTTGCAGATCGTATGGTTTATGTGCATCAACATGCTCCCATAAACCCCGTCTTTAGCCTTCAGTTTAGGGTTTGGACCTGAGTTTGAGGTCAAATAAAAAAACAGATGCATTGTATGGCATATTCTTCATCAGTTTTCATTTACAGGTCTGTGTCTTCACTATTCATGCACATAAGGACTGACCTTGTAATGATCTTCAATCCATGTTTAATTGTTCCATTATTTATTAAAGAAACAGTTCACCCAGTAATGAAGGTTTGCTGAAATTGTCCTCCTCCTCAGTTCATCCAAGATCAGGATGAGTTTGTTTCTTCATCAGGTTTGTAGAAGTGTGTCTCTGCATCAGTGTCTCAGTAATGGATGCTCTGCAGTGAATGGGTGAAGAAGTAAATGACCCTCATGTTAAACAGGATTGGTCTCATTCACTGTGAGCCTCCTGAGCAAATGTGATATGAATTATGTAGTTTTGGATCTGTTTTTAGTTGTTTTAATACTACTATTGATTGCTTCAGTTGTCCTCGTTTGGATAAAAGCGTTTGCTTAATGACTAAATGCATTTAGCCTTATTTTAAATTTTATTAAATTATTTTAACTACATTGGCTTACTGCTATTATAAAACATCCAAACAGTCAAACAATAAAACGCAAAAATGCTTGATAAATAATTAAACAAGGTATCACTTTAGAGTCAGGTTCCAGCATGAACAGAGACAACTTTTGATTTAAATAATATGTGTAATGTTGAAATTAACTTTAACCAAGAATATACATGTTTTATAAGTCATTTTCATTCTCTGTTCATGTCATTTAATGTAATTTAACTGCAATAATGCATGGCTTATGTTAGTATGTTAGTCACATAATGCATTAACTAATGTGTGTCATGAGTCCAGGCCTGGCGCTCCTCCCTCTCACCACCAGAGGTCGCCATTTCCCTTTCTCCTGGACTAATTTTACCTAAATCCACACACCTGTGCACGTACTCACACACACAGCTGTTGCCCATCTTGATGGCCTATTTAAACACCACACCCCGCCACTCTGCCTGCCTGTATTGATTGTTTCAGTTCTGTTTTTGGACAGTGTCTGCCTTTGTGTTTATTAAAATAACGTTTGACCTGCATTTGGACCCAGAACTTGTTCTTTCCACGGTGCTCCCCAGTGTTCCGTGACAGAATACAGGCAGCAAGCATGGATCCAGCAGGGAGAACAGTGCATTATGGAGTGACTACCGGCTTTCTGAAGATGGACCGTGATATCTGTCCTCTAGCCACTCTAAAGGAGCAGACGGCACGCCATCAGAAGCTAATGGCTCTGCGCCAGCAGGACAGAGGCAGGAGTTTTGCCCAGACATTCTGGACTTTGGCGGTAGGGCTAAATTATAATGAGTCAGCACTCAAGGACTTGTTTAATGTGTGCCTGGATGATCCACTGCCCCAGTGGAGATGGAGGGACTTAGGATCCTGGACTTCTGGGGCTTTGTCAGGTATCTCCATCATCGGAGTCAATGGGCAACACCAGATCATCCAGAACCCCTCCGCAGGGATTTTTCCACCAGCCCTGGCCCTCTGACCCCCACTGAGAAGCGAAGGATGAGAAGGAAGAGGAATACTAACTCTACTCTGTCTGCTCCCGAGCCCACTCCGTTCCGGGAGCTCGAAGAGTCCACTCCTGAGCCAGCTCCGTTCCGGGAGCTCGAAGAGTCCACCCCTGAGCCAGCTCCGTTCCGGGAGCTCGAAGAGTCCACTCCTGAGCCAGCTCCGTTCCGGGAGCTCGAAGAGTCCACCCTGAGCCAGCTCCGTTCCGGGAGCTCGAAGAGTCCACTCCTGAGCCAGCTCCGTTCCGGGAGCTCGAAGAGTCCACTCCTGAGCCAGCTCCGTTCCGGGAGCTCGAAGAGTCCACTCCTGAGCCAGCTCCGTTCCGGGAGCTCGAAGAGTCCGCCCCTGAGCCAGCTCCGTTCCGGGAGCTCGAAGAGTCCGCTCCTGAGCCCGCTCCGTTCCGGGAGCTCGAAGAGTCCGCTCCTGAGCCCGCTCCGTTCCGGGAGCTCGAAGAGTCCGCTCCTGAGCCCGCTCCGTTCCGGGAGCTCGAAGAGTCCGCTCCTGAGCCCGCTCCGTTCCGGGAGCTCGAAGAGTCCGCTCCGTTCCGGGAGCTCGAAGAGTCCGCTCCTGAGCCCGCTCCGTTCCGGGAGCTCAAGAGTCGCTCCTGAGCCGCTCCGTTCCGGGAGCGAGTCGCTCCTGAGCCCGCTCCGTTCCGGGAGCTCGAAGAGTCCGCTCCTGAGCCCGCTCCGTTCCGGGAGCTCGAAGAGTCCGCTCCTGAGCCCGCTCCGTTCCGGGAGCTCGAAGAGTCCGCTCCTGAGCCCGCTCCGTTCCGGGAGCTGGAAGAGTCCGCCCCTGAGCCAGCTCCGTTCCGGGAGCTCGAAGAGTCGCTCCTGTGCCCGCTCCGTTCCGGGAGCTCGAAGAGTCGCTCCTGAGCCCGCTCCGTTCCGGGAGCTCGAAGAGTCCGCTCCTGAGCCCGCTCCGTTCCGGGAGCTCGAAGAGTCCGCTCCTGAGCCCGCTCCGTTCCGGGAGCTCGAAGAGTCGCTCCTGAGCCCGCTCCGTTCCGGGAGCTCGAAGAGTCGCTCCTGAGCCCGCTCCGTTCCGGGAGCTCGAAGAGCCCGCTCCGTTCGGGAGCTCGAAGAGTCCGCCCCTGAGCCCGCTCCGTTCCGGGAGCTCGAAGAGTCCGCCCCTGAGCCCGCTCCGTTCCGGGAGCTCAAGAGTCCACTCCTGAGCCAGCTCCGTTCCGGGAGCTCGAAGAGTCGCTCCTGAGCCCGCTCCGTTCCGGGAGCTCGAAGAGTCCGCTCCTGAGCCGCTCCGTTCCGGGAGCTCGAAGAGTCGCTCCTGAGCCGCTCCGTTCCGGGAGCTCGAAGAGTCCACCCTGAGACCGCTCCGTTCCGGGAGCTCGAAGAGTCCGCTCCGTTCGGAGCTGCAGAGTCCGCCCCTGAACCCGCTCCGTTCCGGGAGCTCGCAGAGTCCGCTCCAGCGGCCCCGCCCTGGCCTCCTGCTCTGCCGGCCCCGCCCTGGCCTCCTGCTCTGCCGGCCCCGCCCTGGCCTCCTGCTCTGCCGGCCCCGCCCTGGCCACCTGCTCTGCCGGCCCCGCCCTGGCCACCTGCTCTGCCGGCCCCGCCCTGGCCTCCTGCTCTGCTGCAACCACCCTGGCACTCCTATCTACCTCCATCTCCAGGCCCTCTGCCGCTACACGGGCCTGGCCCGCCATCCTTTCCAACTCCCTCCCGAACTTTTGGATTCCTGTTTTGGGGAAACGTCTGGAAGCCGTTCCTTGAAGGGGGTCCTGTCATGAGTCCAGGCCTGGCGCTCCCTCTCACCACCAGAGGTCGCCATTTCCTTTCTCCTGGACCAATTTTACCTAAATCCACACACCTGTGCACTCACACACACACAGCTGTTGCCCATCTTGATGGCCTATTTAAACACCACACTCCGCCACTCTGCCTGCCTGTATTGATTGTTTCAGTTCTGTTTTTGGACAGTGTCTGCCTTTTGTGTTTATTAAAATAACGTTTGACCTGCATTTGGACCCAGAACTTGTTCTTTCCACGGTGCTCCCCAGTGTTCCGTGACAATGTGAACAAATGTGACCTTGTTTCTAAAATATCAAATTGTCATAAATAATCTGAGTATGCAATTCTTTCAATGTAGTTTGTTTATTAAAATTATGTGGTTTATATTTTACGAGAAGTTTTAATTGAACTCAGTAAAAAAAAAAAAAAAAATCAGAATTGTGAGGAAGTCATTTTTAAAAAGTTATATTTACAGATAGCTATTTTTTTCATTTTGTCGCAAAAAAAGTCAAATTTGTAAGATTAAAAAGGTCTCCATTATCTTTACTACTTTTTTTATTTCATGGTGGAAGCAAGCTCATAAGTGAAGCTCATTCAATCAGAACATAATTGATATGTAATATGTGACTATAAAACTTTATATGACTATAAAATGTGAATTTCCTGAATCTGAATTGATAATTAAAGTGCTTATAAATAAAATGTCTTGTGCAACTCTTCATAAAGTAAGTTGCATTGCAAAGGAATTATTTGCCAGGAAAATGAATGCAAATCAAAATAATACAAAGGGCTTGTGTATTCGTTCAGTGGTTGTTGTTGTTGTGTAAAATAGGCAATAAAAGCAGCAGTCCAAGGTATTTTTAACCCGGTCTGTGAATCAGTGCTGGACCAGGACCACCAAGAACCGCTGACTAAACAATCACACCTCACTGTACTCAGTAAACCAAGCTTCGCATGCATTAGTGCAGTACATACTTTAATATCCAGTGTTTGAAAAGAAATCATGACAAACTGTTCATTCTTTGGCACAATTATTTATAGTAAAGAATGGTCTCGGATTGCAGATGGTCAGGAGACGCTCTGAAAATAGACTGCGCTGTAATCATGACAATGTTACTACTTCAATCAAGTTATTAGCTATGCGCACTGCTTTCTTAAATTAATAATTTGTTTTTATGCATGAAAACAACATTGTTTGTTTTAGTATTGTAATTCAGTGCAATTGCCTTGAAACAAGCCAAATAAATTCCTCAAAATGAATAATAAATGCATTGCTTATTGTTAGTTATTTAATGCATTAACTAGCATTAACCAATGCGCCCTCATGTCTGAAGTGTTAGCTTCAAATTATCATAAATTATTTCCTTGTGTTTGATTTTATGCATAAAAATTGTTTCCATTTTTAATATTAAGATCCAATGCAATTGCCTTGAAACAAACTCCAAAATTCCTCAAAATGATTAATAAATGCATTGCTTATTGTTGATGTTATTTAATGCATTAACCAACATGACCTAATTTCTAAAGTGTTATCTTTAAATTAAAACAAAAAGCTCATTGTGTTTGATTTTATGCATGAACAAATGTATTATGATCCAAAGCAATTGCCTCCACAATCATTGTTTCTGCTCCGTCTGTGTCTGATGTTTATTGAAGCAGTAGAAGGGTGTTTTTACTCTGAGCAGCTGTTTTCAGAGGAGGGGGTCTCTCCTTTAGCTCCTCCTTACTCAGGCTTGGGTTTCACCATCGCTTTTTTCCAGCTCGACTCAGACAGTGAAGCTCCTCACGGGATCCTCATGGAGTTTATTTAGCACATGAGGCTTTGAAAAAGAAATCTGTTTTTCTATTCTGATTATTTTTACTTTCTGTTGCATTTATCAAGTGCATGAAAAGCGGGTGAACATTTATAAAAGAATGCAGTGATATTAAATTCTGGTGGATTCTGTGTGAAGCTGATCTAAGTGAGAACTGCTTGAAGGACATGAAGGCTGGAAAGGCAGTCATTCACAAGAACATCAAGGTGAGATTCATGTCATTTCATTTTCTAAGAATCCATGACTCAGTGGTTTCAAGTGAAATCTTAACATTAAAGTATTATCATAACATCACATTTGTAATGTTTTTCACTTGGATCTGTTGTTGTACTGCATATATAATGTATAAATAATATTTTAAATATTGATCTACCATTGCATTTTATTTATGTTTATTCATAAATGCAATTCATTGCAGTGCACATAAAAAAATTTATCTAAATTAATTAGTTTTATTCAAAATATTTTAAATGTTATTTAATATTGCTGAATAAACCTAGATGCATTCATTCATACCAACAATATTTATTTTTAAGGGTTAACACTTGCCTATTCTATATGTCTATATGCAGTATTATTGTGGAATCATGCATTCAGCCTTTAATCATTGATGACTGTTGAGATCTTTTATTTGTCTTCACGCTGGCTTAATTTAATTCTTAATGAAATTTTAAAACGAGTATAAGGAATGCAAAAGGATTTCTAGCATAGTTTGGAACTAATCCTGAAGACCTTGAGGACTAAATCAAGATCCTACCGAATGAACTGTGTGCAAAAATAAACTTAAGATAGTTCAGTTTATCCAGCAGGATCGTGTTTGATTCCATAGATGTTACAAATTATGATAGATATTGTATTGAAATTACTTTGAGTGTTATTTAAGTGTTGTAGCTCAAACAATAGGGGACTCGGACTGTGCTTGCAACACCAAGGTCATGGGTTTGATTCCTAGGGAATGCATTAATTGATCAATTGTAAGCATTAAATGATAAACGCGTCTGCCAAATGAATGCATGGATGTTTTGGTGAACACCTGTTGGCTGTGTGTGAGGTGTGATTCTGTGTTTCAGCACTAGAGGGACGTGAACGCTTCAGAGCGGTCATCATGGGCTCTTCATGCGTGGGCCTGATGCTGATGCTGCTGGTCAGTGTCCCCGGCTCCGGCGGGGTTTGTCCGCGGCAGTGCGCCTGCTCTACTCCCGCTGAAGTGCACTGCACCTTCCGTGCGCTCCTGACCGTTCCCACCGGCATCTCCAGACAGGTCCAGCGCATTAACTTTGGGTGAGTCACTCCTAATCATCTCATGGACGGCAGAAACTGGAGGTCTATGATAGGATCGTATATGTGACCCTGGTCCACAAAACCAGTCATAAGGTTATTATTATTTTTGGATTTTCCACTGATGTATGGTTTGTTATGATCAGACAATATTTTATAATCTGGAATCTGAGGGTGTAAAACAATCTAAATATTGAGAAATTTGCCTTTAAATTTGTTCAAATGAAGTACTAAGCAATGCATATTACTAATCAAAAATTAAGTTTTGATATATTTACGGTAGGAAATGTACTAAATATCTTCATGGAACATGATCTTAATATCTAATGATTTTTGGCATCAAAGAAAATGTGATAATTGTGACCCATAAAATGTATTGTTGGCTATTGCTACAAATATAGCTGTGCTGCTTATGACTGCTTTTGTGCTCCAGGGACACGTATCTGAAATATAAGAGTTTGCACAGTTTTTACTCCTGTAAATATTAGGCTCCTAAGGGTGAGTTTGTCAGTCATATCACATGTATTTTTAATTCTTTATTCAGTACAGAATGTTTCAAAGCAGCTTCACTGTAATATAACAGGACAATAACAGTGTTAAAGTGGTAAAATTGATCAGTTATGAAACTAATTCAATTCAGCTGTAAAGCAGCTCTACACAGAAGACAATATTCAGTTTAATAAGTGGTGACATTATCAAGCTCAATTCAGTTCAGAGTTTGTTCTTATTCAATTATTAAATATTAATAGTTTTTTATAAACATTTAAAATGTTTTTGCACAGGCTCAAATCTTAAAGTGTTGATTCTAAAAACTGTTCTCACTATTATTGACTATTATACACTATATGGGGTAAGTTAATTATGCCTAGTATAGTCTTTCAGCAAAACTTAAAATCAAGCACTTATTAGATTTACTGAAGAAATTGAGAGAAGTTCTGTTCAAGCAAAAATTGCTTTTCATGGTTGGTTGCTAAGGTGTTTATATTATCGTTAGGGTGTTGCTAGGTGGTTGCTAGGGTTGTATTCTGGTTCTCTCATGCATGAATAAATCGTGAGTCTCTCTAACTAGACTTTAATGCATAGTGTTTAGGGTGTGATCACAGGATTAAAGACAAGTAATATTTAGACAGTTGTCAACAACATGTTTGAATTCGACATGTAAACCCCTGCTAGAGAGAAAATAAGTATTTGCATAACTCTTATAGTTGCTGAGCTATAAGAAACCTAGAGACAACTAGATCTAGCCATCTATATTATATGTGTATACATACAAATTAAGCATTTATATTTATGCATTTCTAAGACATTTTTATCCAGAGTGACTTACAAGAGAGGAACAATTGGCATTTTTAATTTTATCTTTATTTTACTTATTTATTTTTACACTTCATCATAAAGAAATAAACACAAGTGTATGCTGGTAACTATGCGTTTGCTCTCTAACAGGTTTAACGCTATAAATCACATCACAGACGTCTCCTTTGCTGGCCTTGGAAAACTAGAGCTGCTCATGATGCACGGCAACAACGTGCAGAAAATACCTGATGCTGCTTTTCAGGATCTGCTTTCATTACAGGTGACATCACAGTCATCCGCTGAAGCACGCTAGAAGTCCTTAGTTCTAACTTAAAAAGATTCAAAGTTAAAGTGATGATGTTATGTTAGATTTCAAACGTTAAACAGACTATAGCTTTAAACGATGTCTTGTTTTTGTCAGAATTCAATTCAAGTTTATTTGTTTAGCACTTTTCATGAATCATTGCAAAGCAGCTTTACAGAAAATTTCAGTTTCTATTTTAAAGTTTCCACATTATATTTATATTTTCAAACACTTTATTTTCATGGATCCACAACATACTGACTATGAGAAATTTTACAAGAATATGTCAACTTATTCTACTACTCTCTGAGAGTTATTAGACATGCAGCTGCAAATGAATGAGTTAATTGACATGTAGTTGACATGTTGTTACAAAGTTACTTAAAGTTAGTAAAATGTCTAAAGTGCACTATCAAAATAAAGTGTAACCGATATTTTACCTCAGAGTCTTTTTCTGGTTAAATAAATAAAATAAATAGTGCTGTCAAATGATTAATCGCATCCAGTATAAAAGTTTTTGTTTGCATAATATATGAAGTGTGTACTGTGTATATATATATATATATATATATATATATATATATAAATACACAAACACATACATTATATATTTTGAAAATATTTACATGTGTGTATACATTTATATTTTATATTAAATATAAATATATTTGCAATATAAACATAACATATTGTTCTTAAATATATACATGCATGTGTTTGTATGTATATATATATATATATATATACACATAATAAATATACACAGTGCACACTCATATATTATGTAAACAAAGGATACAATTAATCGTTTGACAGCACTAAAAATAAATCATAAATATTTAGTAGTAGTGTATCAGTGGTGACTGTCCATATGGAAGATATGTACAGTAAAAATGACTCGAAGCTCACTGTGTTTCCCACAGGTTTTAAAGATGAGCTACAACAAACTGCGAGTCATTACCGGTCACACCTTCTCTGGTTTGACAGCCCTTGTTAGACTCCATCTGGACCACAACCGCATCGAGTTCATCCACCCGGATGCGTTCAGTGGGCTGACGTCACTGCGTCTGCTCCATCTAGAGGCCAACCATCTACAGAAGCTCCATCCCAATACTTTCAGCACGTTCTCACTGCTGCGGCGTTTCCCCGTGTCCACCCTGAAGCATCTGTACCTCTCTGAAAACCTCCTCGGCACACTGCCCAGAAACATGCTGGAGAACATGCCACAGCTAGAGAACCTCTTCTTATACGCAAACCCCTGGAGCTGCGACTGCCGGATGAGCTGGTTACAGGACTGGAGCGCACAAAATCCAGGTAATTCAACTGTGTCTGAGTGCTTCAGAGTGCTTCAGATGATCGTTGACCAGATATCACACTGTGTATCACACTGTGTAAACTTAGATATCATATATCAGTATAAACTATATCTGAAGGAGATATCATGGGTTTGTGCAGCAGTAGTTCAATAGAGTTGAAGTTTGAGGTCAGTTCAGGTTGTAGTCTTTGGTTCTGTGTAAATAAAATGCTGCCAATCACATTCAGAATGCAAATTGATTGCAATTTAATTTTAATAAAGAAAATCTTCCAAACTATTAGAACAAAAAATTACTTTGTGTGTGTGTGTGTGTGTGTGTGTGTGTGTGTGTGTGTGTGTGTGTGTGTGTGTATACGTATATACAAACACAAAACCAGTCATAAGGGTCAATTTGTTTAAATTGAGATTTATAAGTCATCTGAAAGCTCAATAAATATACATATTGGTGTTATGATAGGACAATATTTGGCTGAGATACATCTATTTGAAAATCTGGAATCTGAGGGTGAAAGAAAATCTAAATATTGAGAAAATCATCTTTAAAGTTGTTCAAATGAAGTTCTTAGCAACGCATATTACTAATCAAAAATATATTTTTTTATGTGTTTACAGTAGGAAATTAAAAAAATATCTTTATGGAACATGATTTTAATATCCTAATGATTTTTGGTATAAAAGAAAAATGTATAATTTTTACACATACAATGTATTGTTGGCTATTGCTACAAATATACCTGTGCTGATATGACTGCTTTTGTACTCCAGGGTCACATATATAACACACACACACACACACACACCCTTTCAAAAGTTTGGGGTCAATACATTTATATTTATTTATGAAAGAAGATAATACTTAAATTAATAAAATTTTATAACAAGTGACAGTAAATACTTTTATATTGTTACAAAAAATATTTTTAATAAATGTTGTTTATTTAATAAATGCTTTTTAACTTTTCATTAATCAAAGAATCCTGAAAGAAGAACGACATCTATTGGAATGAAGAATGGAATCACATGTTCCATAAAATATTAAGCAGATTAACAGATTAACTGTTAACTGTTAACATTAATGGTTAATGAAAATTAATTTTTGTCACCACTGAAATAAACTATATTTTAAAATATGTTAAAATAGAAAAACATTATTTTAAATAATAAAATCTGTTATAATCTTTTTTGATAAAATAAATGTAGCTTTTATGTGAATAAGACAATTAGAGATGTTTCAATATTTAGAACACTTGAGTGAAGAACTAATTCCGTTTTCTAAAGTCTGGATTTGTTTCGTTTTCCTAGGGGTGATGAAATGCAAGAAGGACAGATCATTTGCCAGCGGTCAGCTCTGTCCACTGTGCAAATCTCCTAAACATCTCAAAGGACAAGACATCTCTGATCTCAAAGAGTTCATCTGCTCTGGACCAGCTATCAGCTCTCCAGGAAAGAACATCTCACACGAGGACAACATGAGTGAACTCCTGCCCATCGACAGGATCAAACCATCGTTTGGAAATGTCTCCCTTGGTTTATCCGACGAGCATGGGACTAAAGTGGACTTGATCTGCCAAATACTTGAACCAAGAGAATCCACTAAAATCAGCTGGAATTATACAAAATCTCTGGAGATCGCTGCTAACATGACTCTCTTCTTTGACCTGGAGTGTCCTGTGGACAGAGACAACTATGAGAGCTTTTGGAGGCTTCTTGCGTACTATAGTGAAGTGCCTGTGCATCTGCGAAGGAAATCATGCTAAGCAGAGAGCCGGAGCTGAGCTACAGATACAGACAGGACATCGAAAGGGACGCCTATTTTTACACTGGTGTCCGAGCCAATGTTGTAGCCCATCCATCTTGGCTCATGCAGTCCTTCATGAACATCAAATTAAACAGACCTTATTCCTCCTCCAAGAGTGTGAGACTTATTCTTAATACTCATTTGACTACCACCACAGACAAGGAGCCGTCAGATCTTGGGTCATGATTGAACATGACAATAAAACCCAGACGAGCTTCAGTTCTGTTGTTGGTGGTGCGATTGAAATGGACTGCCATGTGCAAAGCTCAGAAAACGCTGCCATTTATTGGATGGCGCCTGATGGGTCAAAGATTAAAGCTGCGTTCGTTCGACCGACAAAAGTGAGCGTTTCTAGCAGCGGCAAACTTCACATTAAATCTGTCGAGCACAGAGACTCTGGAGTTTATTATTGTATTGCTGAGGTTGCAGGAGATATTGATGTTCTGCCTTTCCGTTTAACCATTATGGAGTCCTCAACCCCGCTTCCAGGTGAAGAAGTTGGAAATGCTTTAACAAGGTTCTGGCGTTAGTCTGCATCTTTACCCTGTCTTACTATGGGGACTCCTGATGCTGTGGTGAATTGGATATTACCAGATGGCAGTGTACTGAATGCCAAAGCAAATACATCCAGGGCTTTAGTCTTTTCCAATGGGACTTTGTTTATTCCTTATAGTCGGCTCAACAATAATGGATATCACAAATGCATTGCCATGAACCAACACGGTGTGGATATACTGGCGACTAAACTAACTGTTATGAGACGGAAAGGAATCCAGCCATTTCGACAGTATCCCATCAGACCGCAGTCAGCCGCGGGAGTGTCCACTAAGGTAAAAGCCTTTTTGGAGGATGTAGAGGAATCTTCCGGAGATGAAACTCAAGAAAGAGGAGTACCAAACAGAAGCTTTATTAATCGAAGGAAGGGTCCAAATGCAAGAACTCAAGGACGTTATTTTGGCAGCATCCACCAAAAGCGACCTTTTAGAAAGGGCATGCATGGAAAACCAAACAGAACTGTCTTAACAAACCAAAGAACTGTTAATACCAAGAACAAAATAGACCCTCAGAAGTGGGCCGTTCTTTTGGCCAAAATCCACGAGAAAACCTCTTCGAAGGACTCATCAGTTAACATTGTCCAACATGGCACTGCAGAGAAAAGTCAACAGACGAATGTAGGGTCGATTGATAACATTGAGAGTTCTTCTGGAGACTCCGGTCCACAGGAAGAGTCAAACACTTTCAGCACGCCACACCAAACGGATGTTTACCACAGGCATGCAATTACACCACACATCGAGGGACAAAATAATAACGTATACCTTACGCCTCCTCCAGAATTACAAACTAGCTCAGACGAGGTGCCTTACATCTCAAATCCCACATCTGGACCCCATTATGTTATGACAGAGGTGAATGTTGTAGAAAGAGGGCATGTGGGCACCGTAAGTGCCAAAAATGACCAAGTATATTCAAGGTCTGTCATCAAACCGGAGTCTGAGAAAGAAAATGAGCATAATTTCTCCGGAAAGACCTCCGTCCATTTGCAGATTGGGGGGGTTGATTTTAGGCAGCCTGACAGCAATCCATTTGCTACCACATCAAGCCCACATGCTCCATCAAGTTCAAGCGCCATCGAGAGCAAAAGATCACTGGAGCTCCAGAAGAAGATTTGGAGGTAGACGACGAATAAAATTGAGAAGGCCATTCTCAAAGCTTTCGACAAGAAGACCATGGTCCACCTCTACAGCTGCAGGAGTTCATGTTCCAATTTTGAAAGCAGATCCGAGAAGCCCAGCTGAAGAGATAATGATCTATCCAACTTCTACAACTACTGCTCACATTTACTCCAGAACCCCATCTGGAGACACATTGATCCATCCAACTACATCTACTACATTTACTCCAGAACCCCATCTGGAGACACATTGATCCATCCAACTACATCTACTACTCGCATTTACTCCAGAACCCCATCTGGAGACATATTGATTCATCCAACTACAACTACTGCTCGCATTTACTCTAGAACCCCTTCTGGAGACATATTGATCCATCCAACTAGTACAACCACTGCTCACATTTACTCCACAACCTTAGCTGGAAGCACGTTGGAATATCAGACTACTAGTCCCATTTATCTTACAGTGCCGAGGGTGTTCCCAAATGCCATTAATGGGGAAAACAGGTTCAAAACAGGTTTCTCCTTCCCAGATGAGAAAACAGGTTCAAAAATCCACAACGTGAAGGCAAGCAATGTCCTCCAAATCCAAAAGATGCCTCCAAACTCTAGAAGCCCATCTGCATCTGCCCCCATGAGCACAACATCAGAGTTAGAGAATGAAGACATTACTTCTTTCGAGAAGGAAGAAGGCGGAAGCATTGCATCTGCAGAGGAGATGGATGAGTACTTGGTTCCCGAGTGTAGATCCGACATCTCAACTTGGCATCGAAACCATTCCACTGACAACTGCTCGGCAGGAGTTCACAGGCATGCTTTCAACAGCATTACCAAAGGCCAACAAAGAGATTCATTCAACAGAGATCAGCTTTACTTTGGACACAGATGGGTTGGATGTATTCCACTTACCTGAATCACACTTTAGCAATGTTCTAGAGAGAACGATCGTTGGATGTAAGTTCTACTGAAGAATCTGTAGTCACCTTCAAGCCACGATCCCAAAACTACCCACTTTCACAACCAAAGAAAGCTTTAAAGAAGAAGAAGAATCCGTTCTCAACCAAGTCTCTTTTCCTTCAACGCCAGAGACACTTACAGAATCCACAATATCTGTAGGAGACAAACCGAGTCTTTAGCCACAAGTTCACCATCGCCTACTCTTACTACTCAAACCATTGAGACTTCTTACAACCAAACTCTGTTTCTAAGCAAGACCAGAGGAAATTAGTCCATGAACTCGATGAATCTTTGATTCCTTCTACATCACTGAATACTTCACCCACAATTACATTACCAGCAACTACAGCCATAATTCACATTACAACCCAACTCATTGGAACAACAGCAGCACCTACTACACTGTCGACTGCTGCTACTACTACTGGGCCTACTTCAACTACTTCAGCTACTACGATGACAATGACTACTACACCTGCTCTAAAGTCAACACCCATTTATCTCTTACCAGACAATGTAATCCCATTTTACTCAATAAATCCTGGAACGAACTATATTGATTCCAGGCACAGGGGAAGATATCCAAGCACTAAACACATGTATCCATACTATCACAGTAGAAATCCTTCTGTGAATTTTAAACCCAATATTATCAGAAAACCTTCTGTCACCACCTCACCTGTGGATTTAAACTCTCTCAACAACATTAAATCAACTACCACACCTAAGATATTGAGAGCAACTGCTCGATCTGCCAATTCGAGTCCCACAACTGCATCAAGCACCACACAGCCAAACAACCAAATTCAGATCGATGAACCAGTGAACAGACAGTCAGGTGCCGTTCTGTTTCCTCAAAGACCGCAAACTCTTCCTGTTCTGCAAGTGAGGCCCAGGATCACTGCTGCGAAACTCCACACAGTCACTGTGAATGCTGGGACAGATGTGCAGTTACCATGTGATTCTGTGGGGAGCCGAAACCCCTTCTGATGGACAAAAGTCTCCACAGGTAACTCACATATGACATGACACGTAGTTACAGTTACAATATATGCAGGAAATGAAGTCTAATTTAAATGCATAAACCAATCTTGATATACTTTACAACAACAGAGAAGTGTTTGTTATTCTTACAGCCTCCCCAAAGGTGTGTGTGATTGACTGATTGATTGATTTTTAAAGTTACAAACATTGCATTTGGTTAATTTGACACTCCATGTTTTTGCACATAATACAACATATATATATCAAAGGGTGTGTGTGTGTGTGTGTGTGTGTGTGTGTGTGTGTGAGAGAGTGAAATATACAATATGATATAATATATTATGTAATATATATATGTATATATAATAAGTAAATATGCTATTACACACACATATAATTATACCATTAAAATATATTTATTTATATTTTATTATAGAGACTAAAGTGAAAGTTAAAGTGACGGGACATACAGCCAAGTATGGTGACCCACACTCGGAATTCGTGCTCTGCATTTTACCCATCCAAGTGCACACATACAGCAGTGAACACACTCAAACCATGAACACACAGCCGGAGGAGTGGGCAGCCATTTATGCTGCGGCGCTCGGGGAGCAGTTGGGGGTTCGGTGCCTTGCTTAAGAGCACCTCGTCTTGGTATTGATGGTGGAGAGAGAGAGCGCTGTACATTCACTCCCCGACAATTCCTGCCGGACCGAGACTCGAACTCACAACCTTTCGATTATGAGTCTGACTCTCTACCATTAGGCCACGACTCCCATAATGAGATATTTTTTTGTGCTACCTCTATGCCTAAAAATGTATAGAACTCATATTTCTAAATTCTATAAATACATATTTATAAATTTGACACTTGTTGTCATATTTGTTTTTAATCTCTATCCTTCTCTCTTTGTATATATGTGTCTGATTGACTACAAGCAGCTATTTTTATTTATTTAAATTAAATTGTCTCTTTCCCTATATTTTATATCCACAGGAGCCATCATGTCAGCCAATACCAGGGTCCAGCGGTTTGAGGTCCAGTCCAACGGCACTTTTGTCATCCACAACGTCCAGCTCCAGGACCGGGGGCAGTATCTGTGCATCGCTCGCAATACACATGGCGTTGATAAGATAATGGTGACCCTAGTGGTGTTGGCCCATGCGCCCAGGATGATGCTTCCACGTCATAAAGACATAACAGTCTATCTAGGAAACAGTGCACTCTTGGAATGCCAAGCACAAGGTCTCCCAAACCCAAACATCAGCTGGGTGCTTCCGGATCGATCGGTGGTGCGAGGCATTAGTAACAATGAACAGAAGGCCATGCTCTTTACCAATGGAACGCTTCAAGTCAAAAACACCAATTACCTGGACAAGGGCGTCTACAAATGCATAGCGAGTAATGCCGCTGGAGCCGACATGCTTTCCGTGAGGCTCCAAATCACAGCCTTGCCTCCCACAATCCAAGAGCAGCTCTGGGAGAACCACACCGTCTCTAATGGCCAATCAGCGTTCATGCATTGCACCGCTAAAGGCACGCCCGATCCGACCATCCATTGGGTCACGTTTACTGGCGCCCAGCTTCGCCCCTCACAGTTCATTAATGACAATTTATTTGTTTTCCCCAATGGGACGCTGTTTATTCGTAATCCCACAGAGAAGGATTCTGGGAATTATGAATGTGTGGCTGTGAATTCGGTGGGTGTTGCTAAAAGGACTGTGAATCTGCAGGTGAAGAGGAGCTCTATTACCGCTAGAATCATGTCCACTTCTGCTCACAGTACTGATGTCCACTATGGAGGTCAGCTGAGTCTCAACTGTTCGGCCACTGGAAGCCCCAATCCCAGGATCATCTGGAGGACGCCATCTAAAAAACTTGTTGATGCATATTACAGGTAAAATAATTTTCATATTTGACCCTGGACCACAAAACCAGTCATAAGGGGCATTTTTTTTAATTTAGATTTATACATATACTTTCCATTGATGTATAGTTTGTTAGGATAGGACAATATTTGGTTGAGATACAACTATTAGAAAATCTGGAATCTGAGGGTGCAAACATATCGAAATATTGATAAAATCATGTTTAAAGTTGTCCAAATGAAGTTCTTAGCAATGCATATTATTAATCAAAAATTAAGTTTTGATGTTTTTACAGTATGGCATTTACAAAATATCTTCATGGAACATGATCTTTAATTAATATCCTAATGATTTTTGGCATAAAATAAAAATCTATAATTTTGACCCATACAATGTATTGTTGGCTATTTCTACAAATATAGCTGTGCTGCTTATGACTGCTTTTGTGCTCCAGGGTCACAAATTACCACATTTTAATTGACCATGGGTTATGTGTTGGATTGATTCTCTCTGGTTTATTTTGATTCTCTGTGATACATCTGTTGTGTTGGGAGCATGATTGCAAATGAAATAGTAAAACAACATGGAATTGTAATTAATTTCAGAGGACAGACAAATAAGAAGAATGTTCAAAAAGAACATTAATCCAATGCAGAGAAGAAAACAGTTGTTCTGAATTTACAATTGTTTTGCCCAAAATAAGGCTAAGCTAGAAACCATGAACACCACTGGTCTGCAAGATCTGTTTTGGCTTATGATGCTTTTGGGAAGCACAACCTTGATGAGTACATTTGTGGTTTTGGCACAATTGCATTTTTTGTTACATTTTGATAAAACGTCATTTGGTGCTATTAAAACAGAAATCTGTTTATATACATGCAGCTTCACAGATGAACAAATAGGCATTTCTGACAAGCAAATGTGGGCAGTAGTTAATTTATAATTGGTGTTTCTGACACTAGAAATCAAGGATTTCAGAATGAGTCATTTTGTTTGTTTAGTTTCACTAGAATGAAGTTTGAACTGGAGTTCATTGTCTGTCAAACACATTTGAATGGACTGTAGTGTTTCTGCTCCCATGAGAATATTGGTTTGCTCTGTTAATACCCTTGAAAAGGTTTTTAAATAAATTAATCAAAATTTTGCTTTATAATTTGTAGGAAAAATGGATCTTAACTCTTTCTCCACTCGCTTTTTTTACTTTGTTCTAGCTCTATGCATTCTTTCTATGCAAAATTTTATTCTAGCTTTATGCATTTTTTTATCAACACTTGAATGTGGGCAAGTTTCATAATTAATAAAACAAAACAAATATTTTAAACAAAAAGCTGAGCAAATGGTTTTGTCAAAGACCGTTCAGATTGGATTTAGATCAATGCTAAAAACATAGATGAAGTCAATCACTTTCAAAAACACCCCCAAAGCTTCACAGTACTAAACCACTTCCTTGGTCAAAATTTCACTCTGTAAATTTAGGCAGGTTTGTTTCATATTCTGTTCAATGTAGATGACCATTTTATTTTGCATGTGCATCAGTTTCTGCAGCTGTTTCACTGTGCTTTGGTTCAGGGATTCAGTACTCTTTTAGAAAATGTATAATGGCGCCCCCTACTGTACAGCAGTGAAAACACAGACAGTCGTCAATGGCGGGAAAAATACCGTAAAAATTCCATCAATGGCAGGGAAAGAGTGTTTAATTCTATTCCATATTTGAATAGCTCATGTATGGTTTTTGCCATGACAATAAAAAATTTAAATACTGCCATGGTATTTGAAAAAGCAAACATGATAATGTGCCCTTTAATATTTTTTTTTATCAGAATCAGTTGTTCTTGCATTTTCATTTCAATAATTGCTACTAAAAGAAAACTTTCAGAACTTCACTTAAATAACTTTCAGAACTTAAAACTTCAAGTGGAAAACACTTGAAAGAGTTTTAAGTTCTGAAAGTATTTTTTTACACATTGTAGTTTAATCTAAAAAGATTTGATTCCTCAAATGAGTCCTTTAATAAATTTTACATTTACTAGTGTCACACTTATCAGAATGTAACCCCCTTTTTTATCGCTCGTTTCAGCTTTGATAGCCGAATGAAAGTGTTCAGTAACACGCTCACCATCACATCAGTGACCGAGAAGGACGAGGGTGACTATCTCTGTGTGGCCAGAAACAAAATTGGCGACGACTACGTTCTCCTTAAAGTTAAAGTGATGATGAAAGCTGCTAAAATCAACCACAAGTCACTGAGTGATCACGAGGTGTCGTATGGAGGAGAGCTGAAAGTCGATTGCATCGCTTCTGGTTTTCCTAATCCAGAAATCACATGGAGTCTTCCGGATGGTACCATGGTCAACAGCATCCATCAATCTGACAATAACGGGGTCCGCGCCAAAAGATATGTGATGTTCGATAACGGCACGCTGTATTTAAACGAAGTCGGAATGAAGGAGGAAGGCGACTACACGTGCTACGCTGAGAATCGGATTGGGAAAGATGAAATGAAGGTTCATATTAAGGTGATGGCAGATGCACCGATTATCCGAAACAACGTTTACAGCATCGTCAAAGTACCTTACGGAGAAACCGCCATCCTCAACTGCAGCGCCAATGGAGAGCCAACTCCCATAATCACATGGACATCTCCGGCTCATCGCGCAATAATGCCAGTTTCCGACAAATACCAGATCGCCACGATGGCACTTTGCGCATTCACAAAATCCAGAGGTTTGACAGCGGGAATTATACATGCTCAGCTAGGAATGTTGTGGGGATTGACAAGAAAGTCGTTCACGTTGAAGTCCTTGTGTCAACGCCGGTTATAAACGGTTTCGATAGTCTTGGGATTGTTCGTAAAATTGTAATTAAAGATCAGCGCGTGCTTTTAGACTGCACAGCAAACGGAAACCCAATGCCGAGGATCATATGGGTGTTTCCGAACAACATCGTGCTTCCGGCGCCGTACTACGGTTCAAGGATTACGGTTCATCGCAATGGCACGCTGGACATCCATGCAGTGCGGATAAGCGATTCCGTCGCGCTTCTTTGCATCGCACGCAATGAAGGAGGAGAAGCCAAACTCCAGGTTCAACTCGAGGTGACTGAAGGTGTTGAAAAGCCACGGTTGCGAAATCCACCTACAGAATCCGTTCAACTCACCAATGGGATAATAAATCTAAACTGTTCCATAGAAGGTAAACCGTCGCCGGAGATCACTTGGATTCTCCCTAATGGGACGTCGCTTCTTAGGGGAACTAGTATTTTCCGTTTCAATCATCGATTTGATGGGACTTTGGTTATTAGAGAACCATCGCTTTCGGAGATCGGACGGTATCGATGCGTCGGGCGCAACAGCGCCGGATACGTCGAGCGAACCGTGACATTAGAGTCCAACAGAAAACCGGAAATCACTAACAAGTACAGCTCGCTCGTCAGCATCATAAACGGAGAGAATCTATATCTCAACTGTTTGTCCGGTGGTCAGCCGTTACCCAAACTTACCTGGACTCTACCGAACGGAGTCATCCTATCCCGGCCGCAAACAACCGGACGATATTCGGTCCTAAACAATGGCACTCTTACTGTCCAAAGGACATCTGTGTACGATAGGGGGACGTACCTCTGCCAAACGACTAATGAGCATGGATCGTCCAGCCTGTCGGTTTCGGTGATCGTGATCGCGTATCCGCCGCGGATAACCAAAGGACCCTCGCCGGTGACCTACGCCCGCCCGGGTGTGGCGGTTCAGTTAAACTGCGTTCCTCTAGCTACGCCTAAAGCCGAGGTGGTTTGGGAAATGCCTGACGGTCTTCAGCTGAAGGTTGGCATCCAGCCACGACTTTATGGAAACAAGTATCTCCATCCGCAAGGTTCACTGGTCATTCAGAATCCTTCCAGCAGAGACAATGGCGTTTATAAGTGCACCGCCAAAAACGTGGTCGGTAGCGATAGCAGATCAACTTACGTCTATGTGTTTTGATGCAAACTGACTTTACAGACAATCCAGAATAACTGCGTTAAGACTGTTTATACAAACATACATCATCTTTTGGAATCACTTTACTGACTCTTGTAAATATGAAAGTGTGATATTTTAATCCACTTCAAATGAAGTGACTCTGAATCTGTATGTTAATGGATGTTCATGAATGCTCTTGGGAAGTAAACTGATAATCAAGCTCATGGAATTTGCACCAATAGAACTCTGCAAAATTCACTAAATTCTATGCATGCTTGTTTGTTTATTTGGTAAGAATTTACTTAAAGCGTTTATGTATAATGCATTGTAAAGGGCTACAATGCATTATAAATATTCACAATGTGCATTGTAATAAGTTGTATCTTTTTGACAATTATTATTACCAAATTGAATCTGCATAGTGTACCAATGAATTTATAAGTGTTATACTGTTTTATAAGCAATGCATTATAAGGTGCATTACAAGGCATAATTAATGCAATAAAATGCATTTTATGATGCATTTTACATAAATGCTTTAAGTAAAGTGTTACCGTTTATTTAATATCTTTGCTTTTTATATTGCGCTTTTAGCTATCAAGAAGCATCAGCTCCATTGAGCACATTTTACCATGATTCATTTAATTGGTAATGCTTTACATGAAGATTCAGTTTGCCAACTATTATTGAGCATCAGCTAAGATGATTGATTATATGATTTAGATTTTTTTTATGTTAGTTGAATTTCATAATTTACTAATATATTATTGAAATCAAAAGTTGTATCTATTAATATTATTTAACGCACCTGAACTTACATGAATTTACAGTGAACAGCTGTTTTAAGTAACACTAACGAGATTAAATAAATTATGTAACAAATGGATTGCTCATTGTTGCAGTGCATTTACTAACATTACCTAATGGGACTTTTTTTGTAAAGTGCAACCAATTCATTCATAGAATCCTGTAGACTTTTGCCCCCACATTATTTTCACATTTTACATGCATTTATTTAACTCTAAAACGTTAATGACGGAAACATCATTATTAACAGTTATTAATTAGAAAGCTAGATAAAGCCTACGTCCTGACCCTAATTGAATTGTTCTTTAATAGTAACTTCTTTAACTGTCACTCATGCACATCTTTTGAATGAAAAGTGCTCATTGCATGAAGGAGTTTGGTTAAATCTGAACATACTTTCTACTGCAAGTGATGAGTAAGAGCATGATATTTGGGTGCATTTTTTATATTCATATTCGTATGGAACATACTGGTGCTTTTCGCTGTTGAAAGGATTTCACTTTGATTTCACTAGTCTTTGCATCTCAGCACACAACCTTGTTATCAGGTTTTGAGACGCCGCTACTAACATCTATGCTAACCCAACATGAAAATGTGTTATTATATTAAATCAGGGATTGCTTCCAGTGCACATTATTAAGCTTTTTGTTTCTTTTGCCACATTAACAATGATGTTGCACTTCTGAGGTTGAGAATCTGTGGTGAAATATCGTTCTCATCTCAACACTGTGTCAAGAGATGATTTAATACATGAATATGGTTCACACATCAGTATTTGCATCTGTTTATGCCTTCTCTGTACATCATCTTTCATTTATTTTAATAAATTATTTGTCTTTTTTGTCTAAAAACCAATCCACATACACAATTGTATTATTTATGAACACAGCAAACAGTACTTTAGATCAGCTTCATTAAACCGATCGGTTTTCATAATTCTTTAGTAATTTGTAAACACATGGTGCTTTATTTTTATTAAATAAATAAATGAATAAAAATAACATTTACTGTAAAGCACATTTAAGCATGTTTTTATCTAAATAACTAAATTGTTGTCAGATTTTATTGCTAATTTAATTTGACACATATACTGTACTCATTTGGAGATATATAGTATTTATAAAGCCCAATACACACTCTATGCAGTATGTTTTCCCTCAATGTGTTTTGTCAAACTGTATACTGTGGTAGTCAAGATTGAAAGCACTATTTGATTTTTACATCAGTCTTCTCATGTGACGCCTTTATTAAAATGATTACCTAAAAGGCATATTTCAGCCAAAAATGAATATTTGCTTAATTTGTGCTCATCCTCAGTTCATCAGAGATCAGGATGAGTTTGTTTCTTCATCAGGTTTGTAGAAATGTGTCTCAGCAATGGATGCTCTGCAGACATTTTCACATTTTCTTCACATTTTTGGATGAACTATTCCTTTAATATTAATGTACAGCTGGTGTTACGAATGTAAAAGAAAAGAAAAGGCCAAAGTGTCTGAATTTGATCAAGTCTGGACCAAAGATTTGAGGTGAGATTCATTACAAGATTGTGGTTATTCATTGCAAAGGCAATCATCTGGTCAAGAACTGTCAGCATAATCAGATCAGTCAGATATGCATGACTAATGAAAATATAATATAATGTAATTTCTTCAAGTGACACAGAGAAGCACTGAGCTGTATTGCAGCTGCATTATTTGGTTAGTTGATGTATTGTTATCCAGCTAAACTGGTGAGCGTGTGAAATAAGAAAAGATGATGAAGATGACTTTAGTCACTAGAATGATTCTGATTCAGAGGCTTCATACTGAATCACTGCAGGTCTGAGAGTCATGATCTGTATATCAAACAATATCAGATGAGAATGAATGAGTGTCGTTCTGAAACGTCTCAGATTCTGCTCTGTAATACTCGATCAGAAGCTTTTTAAGATTTCAGCAAAACAGCCAATATGACATCTCTGCCCCAGATCGAGATGTTTTGAGTGGGACGCCATCTTTAGAGGGAATTTGATGAGTTTGGCTCTTTTCTCCTGGTGACTGAAGAGCCGGTGAGAGGTGAGGCTGTAGGACGCTTTACATACACACTTTAAAAACATCTAGATCAAAATGATTCAAATATAAATATCTGTTGCCAGAAATTCACCAAAAATATGGACAGTGTTTCAGGTATTACGAGATGTCATATTGTTGCCTGTATATTTTACAACTTATCATTTACAACCATACAAGTGATATTAATATACTAAATATGTGACCCTGGAGCACAAAACCAGTCATAAGGGTCAATTTTTTAAATTGAGATGTATGCATTATCTGAAAGCTGAATAAATAATCTTTCCATTGATGTATAGTATGTTATGATCGTACAATATTTGAAAATCTGGAATCTGAGGGTGCAAAAAAATCTAAATATTGAGAAAATCATCTTTAAAGTTGTTCAAATTAAGTTCTTAGCAATGCATATTAGAAAATGTACAAAATATTTTCATGCAACATGATCTTAATACCCTAATGATTTTTGCCATAACAGAAAATGTGTAGAATTTTGACCCATACAATGTATTGTTGACTATTGCTACAAATATACCTGTGCTGCTTATGACTACTTTTGTGGTCACATATGCTTTGTACCTTACAATGTACTGATAATCACCATAATAATACACACTAATGCACATAATAATATTTAGACCTAAATTTAAAATATTTGTATTTAAATTTCCATGCATTTTAGATTACACCATTTTGACATAAACAGAATAATAAACTTGATGTGATGCATATTTGTCAGTCAGTGACAAGCTTTGTATATTTATCATCAGTAAATACAATTTATTTCAATCTCATACATTGTAACTAATTGAATATTGCATGTTTCACAACTATAGTCATATTTTAACAATGTTTATACTATTTAACTGAATAAATGTAATTATTTTCACAATGAACAGGTTTATGCTGATTCAAAGCTGTTTGCATAAATGCATTTTGAAAATATCACTATTTAAATAAAAAAATAGATGCATAATAATATGCATATTTAATATGCATGGATACATACTTAATAATAAACACCACAATGTTTTTCAGAATGCAGACATCTTGTTTCATTTACATGAATGACAAATATGCATCACATTAAGTTTATTAGTTTGTTTAAACTGTCCAAATGCATGGAAATTGTATGTGCAATTCAAATACATAAATCTGGAATTTTAGCCTAAATATCTATTTGAGTCACAGGTTTATTGTAAGTGGCTTGTCCATAAAACATTGCTGATATTCATATATAGACAATAAACATTAACTAAATGACTCAAAACACCCAAACATACTGGAAACAAAAACACGAAACAAAACTATTTATAGAACAGATTTTTCTTACAAAAATCATACATTTGACAGTATTTTATAGTCAAATTGCATATAATGTCATGTTAAACTGTTTGACTGTATAAGTTAACCAGTTTAAGCGCTTTAGGAGGTGTGTCGATCCGTCTCAGCGTTGTCTGACACTAGATGACACACACGATCTATCGTTATGTGTTTGGGCGAAAAGCACGCCGCTCTGTTCTCGAGGGAATGGAGTGCGTTTATTGGAAACCTTTTTCTGTGGGAAAAAGCTCCACTCTCGGCATTTCTCTTAATATTTAATGATTTATAAACAGCCGCTCAAGCACAACTGACCTTGACTATAAGTAATAGTGATGACAACAGCCGTCAAGTTTATTATAGACCGTTGTGACAGGTTTATGTGCTTATTTCAGTTCCATATGTAGAGCAATAAAACATACAATTAGACTATTTGCATATCTCTTAATAATAATTCATAATTGAGAGAAATGAGCTCCCTCTTCTTACAGGTTCATGTCTAAACCAGCCTGTTCTGATAGTTTAAGAATCATAGATGTATGGTTTATAAGGTCAAAAGGCAAGAGTCCAAGTGGAAAAGCAGCTGTTTCTGAGTCACACGTCTCAAATGTGTCTCGTTCCTCCCAAAATCCGTCCCTGAAGTTTGCTACACGTCTCTGAAGCGTTGTTTAATCTCGTTAGTTTACTGGAGAGATGCATTTCAACCTTCATCAGAACAGCTGCTTGAGCTTCACTGGATCTCACGGCTTTATTGCACTACAGATCTATATTATACAGTCAAGTAATGCTAAATTATATTAATATGTCATTTTTTTGTACTTCAAGTCAACATCTTTTAGGAGGGAAATAGTACTAAAATAACTAAAACTAAATAAACTAAAAATATCAAATAAAACAATTAAATACATAGACAAATTTGAAAAAAATTAATTGTTAAAGCTACAATTTATAGAAATGACAACAAATACAAAAATATTTCTAAAACTAACCAAAATTAAACTGACAACAGACAACATGAAAATAGAATTAATTGACACAATTTGACCAGAAACTCTAGTAGTATCTCAGTGCTAGTACAGTACCTGCGCTGTTAAATCAAAGAGAAGAGGTTTCATCTTGTTTTATCGTCTCAGGTTTCTGTTAAACTCAGAGGGTTCGACACACGTGCTTCTCATTTTCACATCAGTGTAAAATACACCAGTGTGCTGAAAGATGCTCTAGATGAGTGAGCTTTAAAACGCCTCTTTTCTCAACTCTTCTTTATTATTTCTAGACGAGTGAGCTTTAAAACACCTCTTTTCTCGACTCTTCTTTATTATTTCTAGACGAGTGAGCTTTAAAACGCCTCTTTTCTTGATTCTGCTTTATTATTTCTAGACGAGTGAGCTTTAAAACGCCTCTTTTCTCAACTCTTCTTTATTATTTCTAGACGAGTGAGCTTTAAAACGCCTCTTTTCTCGACTCTTCTTTATTATTTCTAGACGAGTGAGCTTTAAAACGCCTCTTTTCTCGACTCTTCTTTATTATTTCTAGAGAGTGAGCTTTAAAACGCCTCTTTTCTCAACTCTTCTTTATTATTTCTAGGCAGTGAGCTTTAAAACGCCTCTTTTCTCGAATCTTCTTTATTATTTCTAGGCAGTGAGCTTTAAGCGCCTCTTTTCTCGACTCTTCTTTATTATTTCTAGATGAGTGAGCTTTAAACGCCTCTTTTCTCGACTCTTCTTTATTATTTCTAGACGAGTGAGCTTTAAAACGCCTCTTTTCTTGACTCTTCTTTATTATTTCTAGACGAGTGAGCTTTAAAACGCCTCTTTTCTCGACTCTTCTTTATTATTTCTAGACGAGTGAGCTTTAAAACGCCTCTTTTCTCGACTCTTCTTTATTATTTCTAGGCAGTGAGCTTTAAAAGCGCCTCTTTTCTCGACTCTTCTTTATTATTTCTAGACGAGTGAGCTTTAAAACGCCTCTTTTCTCGACTCTTCTTTATTATTTCTAGGCAGTGAGCTTTAAAACGCCTCTTTTCTCGACTCTTCTTTATTATTTCTAGGCAGTGAGCTTTAAAACGCCTCTTTTCTCGACTCTTCTTTATTATTTCTAGACGAGTGAGCTTTAAAACGCCTCTTTTCTCGACTCTTCTTTATTATTTCTAGACGAGTGAGCTTTAAAACGCCTCTTTTCTCGACTCTTCTTTATTATTTCTGAGCAGTGAGCTTTAAAGCCTCTTTTCTCGACTCTTCTTTATTATTTCTAGGCAGTGAGCTTTAAAGCGCCTCTTTTCTCGACTCTTCTTTATTATTTCTAGGCAGTGAGCTTTAAAAGCGCCTCTTTTCTCGACTCTTCTTTATTATTTCTAGACGAGTGAGCTTTAAAACGCCTCTTTTCTCGACTCTTCTTTATTATTTCTAGGCAGTGAGCTTTAAAACGCCTCTTTTCTCGACTCTTCTTTATTATTTCTAGGCAGTGAGCTTTAAAGCGCCTCTTTTCTCGACTCTTCTTTATTATTTCTAGGCAGTGAGCTTTAAAGCGCCTCTTTTCTCGACTCTTCTTTATTATTTCTAGGCAGTGAGCTTTAAAACGCCTCTTTTCTCGACTCTTCTTTATTATTTCTAGACAGTGAGCTTTAAAGCGCCTCTTTTCTCGACTCTTCTTTATTATTTCTAGACGAGTGAGCTTTAAAGCGCCTCTTTTCTCGACTCTTCTTTATTATTTCTAGACGAGTGAGCTTTAAAGCGCCTCTTTTCTCGACTCTTCTTTATTATTTCTAGGCAGTGAGCTTTAAAACGCCTCTTTTCTCTCTTATTATTTCTAGACAGTGAGCTTTAAAACGCCTTTTCTCGACTCTTTATTATTTCTAGACGCAGTGAGCTTTAAAACGCCTTCTTTTCTCGACTCTTCTTTATTATTTCTAGACAGTGAGCTTTAAAAGCGCTTCTTTTCTTGACTCTGCTTTATTATTTCTAGACAGTGAGCTTTAAAACGCTTCTTTTCTCAACTCTTCTTTATTATTTCTAGACGAGTGAGCTTTAAAACGCCTTCTTTTCTCGACTCTTCTTTATTATTTCTAGACGAGTGAGCTTTAAAACGCTTCTTTTCTCGACTCTTCTTTATTATTTCTAGACGAGTGAGCTTTAAAACGCCTCTTTTCTTGACTCTTCTTTATTATTTCTAGACGAGTGAGCTTTAAAACGCTTCTTTTCTCGACTCTTCTTTATTATTTCTAGGCAGTGAGCTTTAAAAGCGCCTCTTTTCTCGACTCTTCTTTATTATTTCTAGACGAGTGAGCTTTTCGACTCTTCTTTATTATTTCTAGGCAGTGAGCTTTAAAACGCCTCTTTTCTCGACTCTTCTTTATTATTTCTAGGCGAGTGAGCTTTAAAACGCCTCTTTCTCGACTCTTCTTTATTATTTCTAGACAGTGAGCTTTAAAACGCCTCTTTTCTCGACTCTTCTTTATTATTTCTAGGCGAGTGAGCTTTAAAAGCGCCTCTTTTCTCGACTCTTCTTTATTATTTCTAGGCAGTGAGCTTTAAAACGCCTCTTTCTCGACTCTTCTTTATTATTTCTAGACAGTGAGCTTTAAAACGCCTTTTTCTCGACTCTTCTTTATTATTTCTAGACGAGTGAGCTTTTAAAACTCATCTTTTCGACTCTTCTTTATTATTTCTAGACGAGTGAGCTTTAAAACGCCTCTTTTCTCGACTCTTCTTTATTATTTCTAGACGAGTGAGCTTTAAAACGCCTCTTTTCTCGACTCTTCTTTATTATTTCTAGACGAGTGAGCTTTAAAACGCTTCTTTTCTCGACTCTTCTTTATTATTTCTAGACGAGTGAGCTTTTAAAACGCGCTTCTTTTCTTCTTCTTCTTTATTATTTCTAGACAGTGAGCTTTAAAACACCTCTTTTCTCGACTCTTCTTTATTATTTCTAGACGAGTGAGCTTTAAAACGCCTCTTTTCTTGACTCTTCTTTATTATTTCTAGCTGAACTGGTTTCCAGAGGTTTAGGAGTTTCCAGGAGCAGAAGAACACTGAGGTTCATCACAATCTCATATTAGTTCAAGTTTGCATTGATAAACAGGAGCGCTGATGGCTGTTATGATTGCATGATTAGTGTGTTGATCATAATTCAAGCGTCTGGACGTGCTGCTGCTGATTTAATCAAACCCAGCAGATGCTTCTAATCATTTACTGAAGATCTGGCCATGCAGCTGTTTTTCAGCCCAATAAACACATCAAAATATATCAATAATAAGTGTACTTACTGTTCCTGTGGCTCAGTGGTAGAGCATTGTGTTAGCAGCGCAAAGGTTGTGGGTTCGATTCCCAGGGAACACATTTACTGACAAAATATGTATAACCTGAATGCACTGTAAGTTGCTTTGGATAAAAGCGGCTGCTAAATGCATAAATATAAATGTAAATGTACTTCTTGGGCTTGACATTTATGAAGTTATTGCCATTTATCCTACAGTAATGAGTTTTTTTAATGAGTAATGAGGTTCCGCGCCTCATAAGCCAGCGAAATGGCGCCTCTCACCCAGTGAGAAATCCTCTGTTTCGATGTGGCAAGCCCGCGGCCAGCACCAAAACACACCAATAACTGGGAGGATTTTCTCCAAACCTTGAGCGATCCACATACATTAGCTTTAATGCCCTGACCGGGCAGAGCATGTGAGTCTCTCATCCTCACTTGAAGCGGGGAGGAGGATGGAAAGAGTGAAGCGTGACCACCTGAGATCGAAACGATGTGGACAAGACCTTGAGGAATGTAACCCGGCCTAGGCCGCAGGGTAACTTTGACTAGACCCGGGCAAAGTCCATACACGCCTCACTAACAGAGAAGGCCTGCAAATGAACCCCAGAAACACGGTTCGCTGAGATGGGAGGAGCACACTCTTCTTGGCGCTCATCCTGAGGCCAAGAGAATGGATGTGGCCGAACGATATCCCTGTGATGACTCACTAGCTCCCTGGAGTGAGCCAGAATGAGCCAGTCATCCAGATAGTTCAGCACACGAATGCCCTGGAGCCTCAAAGGCCAGTGCAGCATCCATACATTTCAGTAAACGTTCTCGGCGCCCAAAGCCAGGCCGAAGGGCAGGACCTTGTATTGTAAGCCTTCCTCCAAAGGCAAACCCGAAGGAACCTCCTGTGTCTTTGAACGACCTGGATGTGAAAATACGATCCTTAGGGTCGATGGTGACAAACCAGTCCCCCTTGGACCTGAGACATGATCGTCAGCATCTTGAACTTCCCTTTGTAGAGGGAAAATTCAAACGCCAGAGATCCAGAATAGGCCTCAAGCCGCCGTGCCTCTTTGAACGAGAAAGTAGCGGCTGAAAACCTCGTCGACGTCCGACTGCGGTACTTCCTCTATTGCTCCTTTCTGCAGGAGGAGGAAAGTTCCTGTCGAGAACAGAGGCCTTGGAGGCGTTTACCACTGTCAGGTGAACCCCATCAAGCGGGGGATTTTTCCCAAACTGAAGTGTGTAGCTGGCGAATTGCGCGGAGAACCCACAGCGATACCCCAGCACTTA
>CM050425.1:17318788-17400325 GCA_027564155.1 Gymnocypris eckloni scoliostomus | reverse complement strand
AAAGGAAGCCAAACTCTCTTCATCTCTCAGTGGTCAGCTTTAGTTTTTGTGTTGTTGACATCAGAAGAGGAACTGAATGAGTTTCGTCTTGATAAATTTGTTAAAGGAAAGAATGATCCTGAAAATATCAGAAGCTGCTGCCTGTGATTAAAGAATCCAGATCAGTTCTGTAAGTATCACTGAGAACAATCACTTCACTGTTAAAACATTAAGAAAATCAAAGTTAAAAGCTCATAAATCTGCAGTGCTGCAGATGTTGTTCAGAGTTTAGTGTCAGTATTTTGATGTGTTTTATATCAGATTAGTGAATCAGAGACAGAGAAGTGATTATAAAATTGTTTTGGAATTTTAGTAATTGTAATTTTTAAAGGGTCATGAACTGCCTCTGTTTTTTATTTTGTACTCTAAGGTCCACTTATAATGTTGTCAATTTTTATCAAACACATAATTTAATGAGCTATTTTCTGCTGTTTTTGACCCTCATCAGAACGCTCTGTTTGAATAGACGTGGAGGATTGTAGACTCAGAAGTAAACGCCCCTGCTGTGATTGGCTAATAGTTGTGTGTTTGACAGTCTTTGCCTTCACAGATGGACACTGCTGTGATTTAGATCAAAAACACATAAATAACTCAATACATATCAAACAATCTGAAGAATCTAGAGAACCACTGACATCATAGAGTAGAACATTCCTCAAGCTGTCGTTCTGGCTTCAATATAAACTGTTTTCAGACTAACGACAAAGTTTTGAGTTCTGAAACTTACAGGATGTTTTTATAGTACAATGTCCTCTTATGTCAAAAGATCAAGAGAATTTTGGTTTCTCAGTTCATGACCCCTTTAAACCACTGATATTGTGCAACAAAGTTATATTATTTATCTTTCTTAAATGAGGCTCATGTTTTTGTTCTGTGACATTTTAGATCTCAGTCCAATGATCCATCAAACATGTTTATTTGTGATTTGTGTTTGTTCTTTCTCTTTATTAATGTATTCTCAGCTAAACTGATCTGATCTGAGAGAGTGAAGAGTGTGTCATTGTTCTCTACAGGTTGGATTATTGTGGCGTCACAGATGAAGGTGCTGCTCTGGCTTCAGCTCTGAGATCAAACTCCTGAGAGAGATCTGGATCTGTCTCTGAATAAAATAGGAGATTTAGGTGAAGGTCTCTGTGCTGGACTGAAGGATCCTGACTGTAAACTGGAGAAACTGTGGTAAGATCATATATGAAACACTGTAAAATATTTGTGAAGTGAAAACAAATCACCCAAAAAGTCTGAAAACAAAATGTAAAAAAAGTATTGTTTATGAATGGAATACTTACTCCTGATTGGATGAGACAACTGGGGCTTTAGGAATACAGAGATACAGAAAGTAAAACATTGTGTGGCTTTGTTTCTGTACATGTGGACTTCTGTGTTCATGTTAAAGCATTAGCAAAACCTTTAAATGGATTGTGTTTATGGTGCTAATCTTTGTCTTGTTAGCAAAGACTTGACTGTTAGCAGATAATTACTGAAACCAGTCAGATAAGTGCGGTAAGAACAGTGTGCTTTTGATTTACTGCAATCCCATTTTCTTCCAGGAACTTCTGTCCAGTGCAATGTGCTAGCTGCAGCTCAAAGGGACATGGCATTTAACCTGCAGTTACAAATGCCTTATATTTAGTTATTTAAACATTCATTGAGATTTACTTACAATATTTAAAAATGAAAAGATACTTTAAATGTGAAATTACTGCTTGATGGTGCAGCGAGTCACTGTTAATAAGTGATTAATTTGATTGCGTCATTTGCGATTCATTCATTCAAACCACTGTCATGTTGCTCAGACAAGAAACAGTGCTGTGACTGTGTTTGGAATCATTTTGTTGGTGAAATCCAGCTGAGTCAATATCTAACTCAGGCATCTTAATTATTAACTTGTTTATTGAACTGTTGCATAAAATCAGGATCACATTTGTAATCATGCTTTGATTTTTAGAGGAAAACTGGCTCGATGTTGACCAACCTTCTTGTGTTGTGTGGGTGTGGCTGGAGAGGTAGACAATCATGAATGGCTCTTAGTCTTTAACCATATTGATTTACGGTTTTATATCCTGGATGCCAATGTGACTTCTCCACCCTATCAAAGATGAAGATAACCTCAGTGCGTCACTAACTTGGTTGGAAATGATGACTGCCTGAAGATAATATTGGTATTATGTGAAGTCCTTTATCTGTGTGTGTTTGAATCAAACACATGCGCTCATATTGTTACTCAGTGAGTCTCTTCCTGCAGCTTCAAGAACAGCTTCTGATCAACTTCGGTGATTAGGAGCAGGTGAGGCTTTGAATGAACACAAGGAAGGACACTGTTATGACAGCATCTGTTTATAATGAAGGATCATGTAAGAATATGTTATCTGCTGTTTTATTAAACACCAATACATTGAGGTGTGTACTTTTCTAGTACATAATATCTCACAGTGTGGGTGATTCACACGACACACCTGCACCATGTCAGACTTTTGACCCACACACAAAAAGCCACATACAACACTACTCATTGTGCATAACTTTATAGAACTCAGCTGTGAATATTAGTCCACACAGGGCCTGTGAATTTCACATGATAGTTTGTGGTTAAGTAACAGCAAGCTTTTTCTTGAAGGGCTTTAAATAATTTACCTCATGCTGGTCATTTAAATCTGTCACATTGATATATCATCCCAGCTCTGAGAGAGTGAAAGGTCATTGTTCTCTGAGAGTGGAAGGCACAGATGTGGCTGCTCTGGTTTCAACTGGATCAAACCACACCTGAGAACTGTCTGTCTGAGAATAAAATAGGAGATTTGCCTCTGTTGGCTCTGACACTTGATGCCCCTGTAGTCTCATGTGTTTCTCTTCGATTATGTCCTTTAATGGTCTGACTAGACACTAAATCCCAGCTGACTGAAGAGAAGTTCATTTCATTTCAGGGTTTCTTGAACATGAACTTCAATTTAAGACCTGACTGGTTGACACATCTTACAAACACCATGGGCCTTGAATGTGGCAAACAAAATATCCTGTAATAAATGTTTAACACGATATACAGTGAACTTTCAGACAATATTCTACACAATATCTGGACATCACGGGGATAAACTAATGTCAATTTGGTTTTCTATGGCTGTTGTTTAATCCAGATGCATAAATGTTTTCATCTTTTTTTTTTAATAACAGATATTTTAAATGTGACAACTGCCGGTGGGCAAGTCACTTTGTCATGACTTGATTGAACAATCATTTCAGTGGTTCTCAAACTTTTTACACCAAGTACCACCATGATTTCTTAAAAATTATGTCTTGGCTCACTCGCTTTTGTGTTGTGTGGCCATTTGGTGGGTTTATTCCAGTGCGTCCTTTCTTTCAGTAGCACTGTAATCTTTCAGTCAGTTTTCCTTATAAGGATATTTGTGTGGTCAACCTCTTAAATAGTAAATACACAGTTTGGTGCACTTGCTCGTAAATGGTATTAAATTAAACTTTAAAGTGAAACTGTACTTAAAGATTAAATGAATTCATAACATTTAAGTACAACAGCTTTTATTAACTTTAGTGACAATACATTTCATTTAATCTTTAAGCGTGGAGACAGTTTTGCACTTTTAAATAAAAAGTATTTGATAAAAAAAACCAGGCTGCTGCACTGCAAGTAACAACAATCAGGCCGTGTCCAAACAGCTGACCCGGTGTGTGGCGAGGCGTGTTTGAGCCTGGTTATCCGGTTATGGAATATCATGGCTGAAGTAATATGCAGGCGTGGGAATGAAATGTTTCTCAAGCATTATTTTCATAACAATTGTACTATTCCATGGGAAGACATAACTCAGAGACAAGCAATATTAACTTTGTTCTGTCGGTACAAGTAAAGCGGTATTAATCTCCTCCACTATAGCCTAAAGTGACAGTGATGAGTGCTAACATTCTAAATTCTCAAAAGCCGAACTCAGCATGCTCCCCAAACAAAAAAAATTGCTTTGGTGGACAGAGCTCTGCAGCGGACATCTGCCTGGGCAATGAACAACTACGATCGCATCAAACGTAGCGAACATCTGCTGGTTGTTTCAACAACTAAGCGCAGCAGGGCTGCTGATCTGAGCTTTGATCTACTTCCTCTTGCGACGATCACACCTTTTTGTGTAGGTTGAGGCTGTCTTGCCCCAAGGCGCTCTGCGGCTGCGGCAGTGAGTCCCTCACTTTCCGGATGTAACCCGATCTCCTTCAGCGGGTGAACATCCGTAAAGCGTGGGCAGATGATACCACCGTGCTCAAGCTGCTTTGCTGGCGGTTTTGGACATTTTTAATCTGTCCCTCTGTCTGTGGTTCCTCGACTGGTCCATGTTCATACAAAAATGTCACTGCCCCGGGCATAGTCTGAGTTTATCCCTCCCCCATCTTGCTGTTTTCTCGTCAGAGAAATGTCTGCTCATTTCCTGACTGGACCCACACAATTTGATAACTCCACAGATGATGCTGTTCCTTCATGCCTCTCTGAGGAAAACCTATTGAGAGAGATAATCTTGGTGGATTCGAGTTTCATTTGTCTCGCCTGCAACCCATTCTTTCTCACTCTGGAGAACAGTCTGCAGCTGGCTGGTTCTTGGCAAGTCGGGTGGTCAGGCACACACATCCCCAGTTCAACATGGTGCACCGCGGTTTCGTCTCAACATCCTGCTCACACCCACTGTAGCTCAATGTCCCACGTTCGGAGCTCAGCGGTGATAGCCGATCACCCGACAAATGAGACGAACGAGGTCAGTCCTGACTACAATTGTCTGGGAGCCACTCAGCATCCAACACGTGGTGGTTGAGAACAAACACTTTCCCTATGACAGGCGGGTGACCGCTTTAAGTTCAGGCATCAGATTCTCCAGTCTATCTGCAGTGCTGAAACATGGTCTCTTACTTCCTGTGAGCGGTGAGGAAGTTGGGCTAACCAAATCCTCAATCTTTTCTGTAAGCATCACTGACCGGCTGTCACCGCCTGGTTTGGAAACAGCACCCCGCTGAAGCAAAGAACTCTGTTCTGATGCACACACAGACTTCCTCCTCATATCTTCTTACAAGAAACAGATTATCAAAACAACAGTCCATACACTCTCTGTTATCAGGCGCGTTTCAATGACAGTCTAGCCGACAGGTTTTTGTGCTCTGCAATGAAAATCCTTCTCACGTTTTCTTGCGGCTGAAATTTTTATGTTTATCTTTAATCCTATCGTCATTGGTGTAATCTCAGGCTGAAAAAATAGTTTTCATTAATTAAACTATCTGAATGATTGCTGGCAGTTGGTAATTGTTCTTGTCTATAAGGCTGTTGAGCAGCAAACTTAATTGAAACTAATAACAAGAAGCTGGTGTTCCTGTTGCTGTGGTGAGCATTCGTCAGAATTGTGGTTGATTCCTTTAATGAAAATGTATAACCTGAATGCGGTAAGATGCTTTGAATGGCGTCTGCTAAACATAATGTATAATTGTAGCTATTGAAAAAACATTAATTCATTAAACTATCTGATTAGCTGCACCCCGTGTTATTAACAGGCTCGTCAAACTGAAGATATTTTAATATAATAACCAAATAAATATATTTAATATTTTACTTCTGAATCTAAGACATAGGTCTTTTATGTAACAGTTAAGACTTTGGAAAATACCTGTTCATTCATCTTTTCACATCACATGATCTTGTCTTTTTTTATCCAAACATTTACTGGAGCTTCAGTTTCTTCTGTTTAGTTTGATTAATTACTCCTTCACCTGCTCAAATTGAGTTTATTTTCCTCTTTTCACTTTCTGAAAATCAAATGTTGTGTTTGTTCTCAGAGTAACCTGTCTTTATAATTCAGATTTAGGCTGTTCAGTTTATGCCAAACAGGTCTGATCAGGTGTGAGCGTAGAGCAGACGTGTTGTAGCCTGTCTGTGGGTGTTTGTAGAAGCAGTGACTGCTCCGACAGATCCTCTATAACAATATCTCATTCAGCTCTGTGTGTCTGGTGTCACATGACTTTCAAACAGCAATTCTAAGCAGCAGCAATGCATGCGAGTATCTCTCCTGCTCTGAGACCAGAGTCAATAACAAACTAACACAATACATTGTATCATTGTTCTCTAATTCAGTGTGGCGTCACAGATGAAGGTTGTGCTGCTCTGGCTTCAGCTCTGAGATCAAACCCTCACACCTGAGAGAACGAGGTCTGACTGAGATAAAATAGGAGATTTAGGTGTGAAGCGTCTCTGTGCTGGACTGAAGGATCCTGACTGTAAACTGGAGATACTGTGGTAAGATCATCTCTATTAGTCTCATGTCTTTGTCTTTAGTAGATGTCCTTTAATGTAAATTCTGACTAGCATCAAATCATAAATGACTGAAGATGAAGTTCATTTCATTCAGGGTTTCTACAGACATGAACAAGTTCAATTTAAGACCTAAACCTGTGATTGAAATACACATTATATTACAAACACATACGTAATTTTTAGGGGTGTGACGAGAAACTTATCCCACGAGAACGAGACGAGACGAGATTTTTTGATTTTTTTTTAAAGATCCTCAATGATGAAATATAGAGGGAAAAATAGTCTTTCATTCAACTGCACACAATGCAAAAAATGTGCATTTGAAATCAATTTGAATTTGTAAAATTAAACTTATTTTTGAATGAATTATATGCAGTACTAAAACTAACTAACAATTCTGGATAAATTGAATGTTTGTTTTTTGGAGATCATGATTCTCTCACAAAATAACCTAATTTACTAGTGGTTCTGACAAAATGTTCATTGCTTGAGTCTTTTAAATATATATGTATATATTAATTTGAACAAAATAAAAGTGTCTCACTTCATAAAGACTTGTTTCACTGGTGAAATCTCTCCTGAATGATGATTCAATGTCAAATACATGTTTTATGTCAATCTAGCAGAAGATGATAAACATTACAATACAGTGTTACATGATTTCATTTTGATGTAGAGACAATTAGGTTTATCAAACTATAAACTTGTATCCCAGTACTTCTGTTATTAAATGTCTGTAGGGCTGCAGCTAACCATTATTTTTATTGTCTATTGATTATTTTTCAATGAATCTATTTATTATTTTCTCATCAGTTGATGAATTCTTTAGTTAAACTATCAATAAATAATAACAGTAAATTATGCTATTAATCTTTTATTTTATACAAATGTTTTCTCATAATTGATACTTTACAAAAAATAAATAATAATAACAACAACAAAAGAAAGAAAATAACAATAAGAAAGATAATAACAAGAAAAGAGAGATAAATAATTAATTAAAACGAAAGAAAGAAAATAACAATAAGAAAAGAGAGAATTTATAACAAAAGAAGAAAGAAAGAAAGAAGAGAATTACAGGGCAGTGATACAATACAATCATGTAACAAAGTTCGTAGTGAGGAAGGAAGCGGACAAGGTTGGCTCGTGGAGACTCTGGTGATTTATTGGTTTTTAAATACAAAATTAAACAGGTGCGCACTCTGCGCTTCGTATGCACATCAAATCTCACGGTTGTCTCAGATTTCACTCTCTGTGTTCGTTCTGGCTGTCTCTCTCAGCCCAGTCCATGCGCCCGAGTCTCCACTCCGTCTCTCTCTCTGTTCTCCGGTGGCTTTTATCCGGTCTCTCCACGCCAATTACTGCAATCAGACACAGGTGTTCCTCATTTTGCACTTGACCCACTTACTTACCGCTGTCTCTGAGTCTTTCTCCCTGCAGACTTTGCTGAACCACCCCTCGCCACACATACTCAGGCCGGGAAGCCCTCCTGCAGCCCCCTCCCATTTCTGGAGGAAGTCGGCTACAGTCATCTGCGTCCCGGCCTGTGGATCACCTTGAATTTGAAGGGCTGTAATGCCAGATACCAACGGGTGATCCAGCGTTGGTATCTTTCATCGGTGGAGCCACTGCAAGGGGTAATGACAGAGGTGAATTACCATCCCAGGAGATAATAGCGGAGGGTGAGGACCGCCCACGGATCGCCAAACACTCCTTCTCAATGGTGCTGTGGTGCTGTCTCTCTAGAGCTTTACTGATGTACAGCACGGGCTCCTATCTCCTCGGTCAGGACGGCTCCCAGCCCTCCGGTCCGATGTCCGTCTGCAGCAAGAAAGGAGAGAAAAGTCAGGAGAGTGTAATAGCGGCACACACAGAGAGCCTTTACTTCCAGTAACATAAACAGTCTCATAAACTTAAACATCAGAGTTCCTTGTTACTATTTATTAAGCCCCAGTATACTTTTGCACATCTTATTGTTTTGCGCACATCTTAATGTTTTGCACTTTTTATTCCATTGCACATTTTACTCTTATTTCTCATTTTTTACCATATATATGCTCTTGTGTTGTTACTTTTATATAATTTTTTATTCTTTTGCACTGTCCACTGAGCGGACCTGATTTCACTTACATTTCACTTCTGATTATAGCCTGTATAATTTTTTATGTGACAAATAAAGAAACCTTGACCTTACTTGGGTGAAAGCCTGCTGGCACCGCTCCGTCCACTGGACCGGATCTGGGACCTCCTTTTTAGTAAAGTCAGTCAGCGGGCTGGTGAGGTCCGAATTAAACCTTCTGTATCCGCCAGCAGCAACTGCCTCACCTCCTTTTGGTCTTGGGTCTCGGGCAGGCAGGTTGCTGCCATCTTATCAATTTGGGGACACACCCGTGACCCAAGTGGAAACAGATACCAAACCTCCACAATCGCACACTTCTTTGGGTTGGCCATTAGCTGGCCCTCTCAGCGCTCAGTGCCTCAGGTGCACCATGTACCACTGCCAGTCCTGACGTAGATGATAATGTCACCCAGATAGCGGCATAGCGGTGTGTCGAGGAATTTGTCCATGAGATGCTGAAGGTGGCGGCGCCCGAGACAACCCAAACGGAAGTGTGACAATGGTGCGTTGCAGCTGACTTTTCTTTGGATAAGGGCGATAAGGATCTGCCCTCCTTTGGTAAATCGAATTCGAAATCGAGTGGCCCGTCTCAAGTGTACTTCTGGAGGCGTCTTTGACCTCATTCACCTTGCGAAAATCCACACAGAATAAACAAAGCCGGCCTGTTTTAGATAGCGATCGGTACCTCCCTCCATCGAGGCTGGGCAAGCGCCGGCACGGGACCTAGGAAGAGACAGGGGTGAGGGGCAGGAGAAGAGAGAGGCTGAAGGCAGGCCAACAGCCATGGCACACAGCTGGCTCGCCATCATAGACTAGCTCACGAGTATGGCTCTCGAGCGATCTAAATTGAGGAGACTTCTACACTCAAGAACAGCTAGTGAGGCTCAGGACGGACATGCACATAGTACTGCCTAAGCGGAGCTCTGGAGAGTGGAGGCTTAGGCAGAATGACTCTAAACGAGAGAACACCTGGCACTCCAATCCAGTGAAGGGGAACTCTTGGGAGGTCTCAGCGCATGGCTTCACTCAGCTAAGAGAGGAGGCTCTGGCGAGGCTCAGACCCTTTGAGCCTGAAGCTCTAAGTGGAGGCTTGAGGTGACTCTTCTAACAGGTGGAGTCTCAGCATGTACTCTTGAGGAGACCTGATGACTACACTCAGCTAAGACAGCTATAGGGCTGACTAGAGCTCAGTGGTGCTGCCCTAGCAGCTCTGGAGGACCTCAGTGAATGACTCTCTTAAACGAGGAGGAAGCCTGTGCACTCAGCGCTTCTGAAGTGGAGGTCTTCAACATGCCTGTCTAAAGAGACTGCTCAGCGCAGAAACCTAGCAACTCTGGAGAGCCATACTTATTGCGGACTCTCTTGAGCTCTGGTGGTCTCAAGCAGCTAAAGGAAGTGAGAGGGTGCCTCAGCCGACCCTTACTCAGCATAAACTCTAGGGGCATCGGCACCAATCACAGTCTGTCTCAGCTTCGATGCAGATCAGATAATTAAATGAGAGGAAGCCTCTGCCTTGATCCAGGATGAAATATTTTTATTTATTTGTTTTTATGGGGGCGCCTTAGGGCTTGAAAATCTCCACATGGCCTCAGCATATAGCTATACCGACTGGCGGGCTGATAGCAGGCTGACTTTCTATATAATCTGAAGAGTGCAGCATCTGTTGGGCTCAGCAATTCCTCCTTCATTCAAACTGGCAAGGCCTAGCTCCAGATGAAGAACTCCTGTAGGGAAAGAGCAAGCTTCCTGCCCAGCTCAAGCTCGCCATGCCAGACTGCTCACTCTCTCTTCTCACTCTCTAGAGCTTCTACTCATCTATGAACGCTTCTGGTGAGGAGGCTCGGGACAGACATTGCTGCGCTGGTCTTTGCTTCCACTCAAACCTCACACTCATGCCTCCCAGTGAGTCAAAGAACGGCAGTTACTCCCCTCTCTGAGGCGCTTCAGCTGTTTCACAAGGCGCCCCTGTGAGAAAAGAGGGTGAGTCTCCATGTGCTCCTCAGCAGGCACTCTCTACTCCGCAACCGCAATCCGTATCTGGAAAGTGTGACTCTGGAGACCATCTCTCTCAGGTAACGCTGGCGACCTGGTAGACTGTTCCTCAGCTCAGCTTGGTGTAAAGGAGGAGCACTGTTGCTCCTAGCGGATCCTGGAGACAAGCTTAGTACTCCTCAGTCTGTTTTGAGTGAGTCTCAAGCACTGAGAACAACATTCTCAACAGCTCTGTGGGACAGTCTGAACTTTCAGGAAAACAGCACCATAAGCTCTCATTTACTTCAGCAGAGGTTTAATGGAGCTTGTCTTAGACTATCTCCTGTGAGACTCAGTCAAATGCTTAGGCCTTGAGATCTAATTCACATTCTTCAGGAGTCTGTTTGGGATGAATGATCTGGAGTGAAGTAGCTGAAATGATAAGTGCTTCCAACTTATCAAATGGTGATTATAAGATATCATCTCTATCTACATATTTTAAATGATGTTTAGCAAGCCTTCATATGAGTAACTAGAATATAAGATAATAAATTTTTAGTCTCTATTAAAATTAAATATTTTGAAAATAATATGTCACCGTGTTCATGATAAAGACTGATCATCACTGTTATTATCTTGTGTGTCAAAATTTCTGGAACTGGATCTCTGTTAAATCTGTCTGTACTCATGTACTTGAGTGTGTGGGTCTCGCCTCCAGGCGGACCAGGCTGAGGATGAAATGACAGTAATCTGAGTAAACATGAGAGTGACACAGACTCTGTTCCTGAAGGAAAAAGAATATCACAAACTGAGGCTTATATAGACAGTTAGCTGACAGGTGTGACAAATTACAGTATTATTTTTTATTTAAACTGGAACATGCATTATTGTGTTGTCTGATATTGCATCTATTATGCGACACATCACATGAGCGAGTTTTAAAAATCAGGCACTACTGATCCGATTCTGGAGACAACATTCTAAGAGTAAAAACTGTCTGAGATTTTCACTTTGAAATTATTTTATTTCCTGTTCACCACAACATGTTTCCAAATGTTCAATCACTGATGGTTTTCTTGTTTTCCTGTCATCATCATGTGATTAGTCTCTACTCATATGTGACTGTCTGTGTGACTTTGTTTACCAGGTCATCAGGATGCAATGACTTCAAAATTACATTCAAAGATCCTCACAGGCTATATGCTAATTCAGTATTATTTGTTTAATATTTTGTGTTTATCTAAGAGCAGATCAGTGACATACAGAACAGAAGATCTGTCCAACAAAAAAAGTGGATAACATTTCCAAAGTGATGTTTTTCGAAGGATTTTCTCGAGCTCCAACAAAGCATCGCTGGTTTCTTTTCACATTAAACATTTCCTTTACTAGAATATTTTTATGACATCGATGAACATCTGCTTTGCTCTCAAACTCTGATCGCATCGCTCAAGTTTTTTCGATGATTTTGATTTGAAGGACACTCCAAATAGAGATCGACGGGTTTCTAATCAAATCAATATTTAAGCATTTTAATGTTTAACTTCATTGTAAAAAAAAAAAAAAACAATGTATTTGTTTACACAATTTTTCAGAGAGTATAAGCATTTGTTTTGCGCACACACACACACACACACACACTCCTGGAGCAGTGGACACACACACACACACACACACACACAGTTCACTCAGGAGAAGCACCGCATGTAACTTTATATAAGATTCACTCGTTTGAAACACACTAAACTATATTAACATTTACTATAGAACCATTATTTCACCAATAAACATCTAAATAAATACATCTCTATCTAAATTAATGATTTATTATCTCCGCAAGCGATCGCAGTTTGAGTATAGTTCTGTGTAAATAGATAAACCGCTGTCAGCAGTTTTCATAATCTAGAATGACAAAAACATTTTAATAATTCTGATAAAACATGCCAGTTAAGAAATGCAATAAAATACGATGTTTTGTTTGTTATAGATTATTTCAATATTCCAGAGAGTATTATTCAGTGAATTATTCTTCACTCTTTAGTCTATTAAACAGCTTATAATCCTAAAACTGTAATTTAAAATGAATTTATATGACTTTATTTTCTCCATTTGAAAACATTATTTTGCTTATTGTTAATATCAGTGTTGCTGATGATGCTTTTTATAAAATAATGTAATTTGAAGGTTACATTTTACATGAAATAATGTTAATTTTCAACAGTTTTTGTTGTTGTTAAGATGACTGAAAGAAGGAAAAACCAAAGCTTCACTCTGTTATTTATGCACTTTACATGTATGTATTGAAGACTGCAGTAATGATGCTGAAAATACACAGAAATGATTTACAGTTTAACAGGTATTCTCATAAAAAACACATTTTACATTGTAATAATATTTCAAATTTTACAGTATATTTAATAATCTGTGAGAATCAATTATTCCAATCTTTTGACTGGAAGTGTATGTTTGTACCAGAGGTCGTGTTAACTGAAAATATTCCATAATTTACAGAATTTTTTTGGCAGTGATGGAATAATATGAAGGCCGTTCGTCTATTAAAATGGAGAAATGGCATGTTTTGTTGTTTGTAGTGTCCTCCGCTGTCACTGCGAGTGTGGTGTTGAATCTCTGTTCATCTGTTCTCTTCAAAATCAATGCATAAGTCATAAGCTCGTCCTGTAGGTTCATGATTACAAATGAAAATGTGAACAAAAATAAAATCAATTAAATGTGTAAAATCTGAAAATTAAAATGAGCAATGAGATTATGACAGAATTTGTACAACCCTGCCTGTCAAAATGATGATCAATGTTAAAGTTGTACCTCTGGGTTTAAAGCAATTTACAAGATGATGCTGGAAACGGCTCTAAAGACATCATTGTTGCATTTCACCCTAAAAGAGCAGAACCATAAAGAGACATCAGACAATTCATGTATTGCCATTTTTCACCTTATTAGGACTCAAATAATACAATTGCATGTTTGTTTGTCAAAACCTGACTCTTATTTTTATTTGAATGTCACTTCTTTGGGGTATAAATTCACTGAAAACACAACACTTGTTAATCAATGCTTGTCACAACATGGCAGTAATTCCTGAACACTTTGGAATACAGACCTAAGATTGGTCCCTTTTAAATAAGATACATAGCAGATTATTGATGAAGTGAAAACATTAAAAAATAAGAAAGTATAAAAAAAAAATAATTGTGCAGTAAAGACAATTTAGTATACTGTTTTTTTATTTTATATAAAATAAATATTTTATAAATAATGGTGCACTCAAAAATTGCTATAAAATCAAAGCCATATGTCTGACCAAGTGTTGGTCTAAATTTGAAGTTGATATCACAGTATCAGTATTTAGTTTGGGCGCTAAACCAGAAATAACCCAAACTCTATTGAATTCTTTGATTTTCTGTCACAATATCACTTCTATTACAAAACAGTCACCAAACACGGGACCTTGACTGTCAGACCTTTCCAACAATATGTGTTCTGTCAAGATTACAAAAAGATTTGAGTTTCTAAAACACAAAGAGTCTATATATCTGTTTTTATATCTTGATTTTTAACAATGTTTTTAATTTGTATAATTAATGAAATGACTTCCAGATGAATCTTTGTTTAATTGTTTAAAGAGTCGATTCCATCTGCGTCTCATTGTCAGGCTTTCTGTTAATGCTGTAAGAGCCAATCACACGACAAAGAATCATCTTTCTGAAGACTTTCATGTTTACATCATTAATGCACCAATAATTCAATCAGCATTACACCATGGAAATATGTGATGATTCTGCCATTTATATTTAGATGCTCTTTTAAATATGTCTCTCTGGATGCACAATATTACTAATAAAAGTAATAAATCAACTGTTAACTGAAATATAATACAAGTTAAGTGGATGGAAGGAATAAATAAATAAATACAGCTATTTGCCAAGGCATCATTAGTCATTTTAATTTAGTTTAACGATGTAAAACTGAAATAAAATAAAAAATCTATAAAAACTACTCATATTTAAAAAACGAAAGTAAAAAATAGAGAAAAACAACAAAAAATACTGAGACGTAAACTAGAATTAAAACAAAAATATAAAAATAACTAATTAAAAATTTAAAATGGCATAGTATCTCAATAATACTAAAATAACACTGATGCAGCAACTTTAATATCTTATTATAATTATAAAATAGTTAATAGCATTTAATTTCATATTTAAATGCAGTTAATTTGAACAACGAGCAACATGATGAAATCTGTGATGAACAAGAAAAATGTAATAAAAAACTGATGTCTGAGAAACAACAAAATATGGAAAGAAAAACTCATTACTGTAGGATAAATGGTAATAACTTAATTAATTTATTTATTTATTTTATTTAACCAGAAGAGACTCTGAGATTAAAAATCTCTTTTGCAGGAGTGTTCTGGCCAAAATGGACAGCAATACATCAGTTTCATCACAAGATATTACAACACAGACAGACTAGAGACACTTAAAAACAGTTACATGTCATTGAGTCAATTTCCATTTGCTGAATAACTCTTTTGAAATGATTTAAAGACATCAAACTTTCAAAATTTTAATTTAAAATTCGATTGCAGATGATTCCAGTCAGACGGAGCTGCGAACATAAAAGCCTTTTTTCCTAATTCAGATCGAACTAAAGGAACAGAGAGAGTATAATAGTTTTGTGAGCGAAGGAAGTATTTCTCAACAGCTTTCTGTTTTATAAGACAGCAGAGATATGAGGGCAACATCCCCAGAATGGCTTTATAAATAATGAAATACCAGTGCATTTTTCTTCTGATAAGCAAAGAAGGCCAACCTACTCTGTTATACAATATACAGTGATGAGTTGAGGGTTTACAATCTGATATAAATCTTAAAGCACCATGATAGATGGCATTTAAAGAGGATAGAAGATATGATGGTGTGAACTGATACACTACATCACCATAGTCAAGCACGGGTAGAAAAGTAGAGGTAACCAGTTTCTTTCGTAAAAGATAGAGCATCGTCCACAATAATGCCAAGATATTTGTACTCTTTGACTGATTCGATCACGGTACCTTGTAGGGTCTGAAGAGAGGATACATTTTTATCAAATTTTTTTGAACCTGAGAACAACATATACTTAGTTTTATCAACATTCAGAACAAGCTTTAGATTGTAAATCCGTGATTGAATGACATCAGAGGCTGACTGGAGCTTATAAAGGGCTTGTTTTCCAGAAGAAGCACTACAATACATGACTTCATCTGCATAGAAATGAAAGTTGGCATCCTGAATAATCAAGACAGTTTATATAAATGGTAAATAAAAGGGGACCCAGCACAGATCCTTGCGGAACACCTTTGGCAATCAGCAATGAATCAGATAGTTTACCCTCAGCTTGTACACACTGAGTTCTTCCACTTAAATAGATTTTAAACCAGGGAACAACATCACTTGATAAACCAACACTCTTTAATCTATGCAGCAATATTTCATGATCCACTGTGTCAAAAGCCTTTGATAAGTCAATAAAAAGTGAAGCACAAAAATCACCATTATCGATCAAGCCCACGATATCATTCAGAACTTTCAATGCAGCTGTTGTAGTACTGTGTTTTATGAAACCCAGATTGATTAATAGATAACACTTTGTTTACATTCAAATAACATGTCAACTGTTCACTGATAAGGCTTTCTAAGATCTTTGATAAAACACAGAGCTTTGACATTGGTCTGTAATTATCTAATATAGTAGAATCTCCCTCTTTTAATAGAGGAACAACAAAAGCAGATTTCCGGAATAACACCGTAATTAATGATAGATTAAAAATATAAGTCAGAGGAGATGTAATAAAGTCTGTTGCTAATTTCAAATAAACAGATTCCACACAATCAGGGCCTGGTGATTTGTTTGTATCAAGTAATTTAAGTGCTTTATAAATGTCAGAATTCTTAATTTATTTAAATCTAAATCTATCCTTGTTTAAACAGATTTCTGCATTAGTAAAATCAGAATCACAACATGCTACATTTTGTGATTCAAATAAAAACCCGGAGGCAACAAAATGCTTATTAAAACAATTAAGCATTTGTTCTTTATCAGATATGCTAGTGGAATCCATATTTATACATGAAGGAAAACTAGAGGTGTTTTTACTACATGTTATCAACTTTATGTTTTGCCAAAATTTCTTTGGATTATTAGCATTAAGAGTAGAATTTGCAATGAAATAATCAGCCTTAGCCTTTCTAATAGCGACTGTACATTTATTCTAAAATAAATCCAGTCAGAGCTTAAGTCAAATTGTCTAGCTTTTGCCCAAGCAACGTTGTGCTCTCGAATAAGAGCAGATAGGGCTTCAGAAAACCAGGGATTGTCCCTACCTTTAACACAGAATTTTTTAAAAGGTGCATGCCTATTGATGATCGATATAAAACCATCATAGAAATATATCCAGGCAGACTCAACATCGGGGATAAGAAAGATCCTATCCCAATTGTAATGTGCTACGTCAAGAAGAAAACCTTGTTCATTAAAATGTCTCAAACATCGTCTAGTAATAATACGTGGTTTATGCTTAGGTAATTTGGTATCTCTGACTATGGCAACGACACAGTGATCACTAACATCATTAGCATATACAGAAGCTAAAGAATACTTATGAGGAGCATTACTAAAAATGAGATCAATTAATGTGGACTTTTTACTATCCTTTAAGTTAGGTCTAGTAGGTGACTCAACTAACTGAAAGAGATTAAAAAGTATCTGAATTGCTTTAAAACCATCAGATGCCATATATCTTGTCTTGAGGAACACAGGAGGTATCTTGCTTTCTCGTGTGAAATAATCTAGAGCTGGAGTTAGTAGTATTTTTATTTCTTATGCATTTTAAGATTCTTGATCCTACTATATAAACGTTTAATTACCCCAACATGCATGATTATCTAATGAACGTTTAATTTGCTTTGATATGCAGATACAGAACACAAATAACATGTTCACATCTCACTAATATCTCAACTGTTTCTCTTATGTCATTAAATGGAGATTAAACTTCAGCTGAAATATCTCTTAAATGTTTCTCCTGAAAAGACATAATCTCAGGTGTGTCTCCTCAACAATATCTGTGCTCATTTTTGCCAATACGCAAACATCTGCAATCAAAAGTCTCATTATCTCAATACCGACTCAAATGTTTACTCATTTAATTAATGATTTTTTTGGTCTTTCTTAAACTCTTGGTTATGGGAGCTTGAAACTGTTACACAGGAGGTGTGAAACTCAGTTCATGCAGGACCACAGCCCTGCAGAGTTCAGCTCAGACCCTAATTAAACACACCTGATCCAGATAATCACCTCCTTCAGGCTTATATGAAAACTACATGTGTTTGTGTTCCTGCTGTAATAGAACATATCCAAAAACAAACAAAATAAAACATGTCTTGTTTGTTATTATTGTAGTCGATGATTTCTGCAAACTTTGGTGTTTACTGTCAGCAAATTCAAGTTTCTTCAAGTATTTGGGCTCTTCAGTGTGTTTCTTTACAGCTAATGCACCTCCTCTCAGTCTGAATCACTGGTGTTGGTGTTTTAGTGGCTGTAGTGTATTACACATGCAAACACTGACCTCCAGTGATCGAGAGGAGTTAGTGACACTTCTGATGCTTTCTAGAGATTTCTTGAAGTCTGATTCATTTATTGATTCTCCTACAGACAACGAACCTGTTCAATAGAAAGCGAGAGGCGTTTAACATGTTCACTGTTTAAAAGGCCTAAACATTTAGTTAAATACAGAGACTCGTTTCAGAAAAGTATATAAGAGTATATTAACCCTGAAACAAGGGAAACAAGTACATTTAAGGGTATTTTACCTAAAACAAGTAAAAATATCTTCCATAGGGTAAGAAAATTATCTTCATACAAACAGAAACAAGATTATATTACATTTTCTCTTACCCCATTGGCAGATGATTTTTCAAATAAGGTAAATTTAGTTAAATTAGGCTTTTATATTTTTACAAGACTAAATATCTCATGTCATTTTTCTTTTCTTTACATACACTATATTGCCAAAGTATTGGCACCCCTTCTAATGAAAGGTTTGACTACTTTAGTAATGAGTACAAATCTTAATGTTTAATCATATAATGATATTCTAGGGAATCTAATGTTATAGCAACAGTTTGGACTCTTTTCTATTCTAACATGACAGTGTCTCTGTGTATAAGACAAGAATCAAAGAGAAATGATGATTCAGTCAGTGTGGAAGAACTTGACTGGTCTGCAGAAAGCAGCTGAACACCTCTGGTGTGACTTTAAATGAGCCACAAACTCATCACCAAACATCAGTGACTAAATGTAAATGTACTGTAATTAAGTTTTTTTATCAAATATTGTACTTTTTTGAGAAGTTAATTTTTTTTGTATTTTACTTGAATACATTTTAAGTGATGTATCTGTAATTTTAATTCACTATTTTTTCTCTGTGGTTGTTACATGCTTGTTTTTATTTTATTTTAATGCATCAATGTGATTGGATCGGGGGGGGAGTAATATTCCTGGCTATGGATTCATTGTTTTGACCATTTTGTGCTTTATTTAAACAAATAAAAAATTGTACAGAGCCTTATACAAAGAAGGAGTTTTAGACAATTGACATAAATAATGAATAAAGAATTTGCCATTAAAAATGATGAACTTTAGAAAATTGTCAATAATGTCTGGAACATTCTTTTATAAATAAATCACATGTTAATGTATTATTTGGATAGATTTTTTAGTAAGAGCATTAAATGGTAACATGCATGTTTCTTGTGTTTTCGGTTTGTCTTTTGACCTAGTTTTCCTTGTTTGTCTTACAGTTCACCTGTTGTCAGTTAATTAGCACGTTAGTCCTCGTTTGGTTTCGTATTTATAGTCCTATGTTTCCTGAGTTCATTTGTTCTGTCTATGTTACGTGTGTTGTATTTATTTATTTGTTTGTTTGTTTGTCAAATATATTCTTGCCATTTATAAGTGAAGAATCTGTTTCTTCAATTTGTGTAAGTGATAAATGAATAAAAACAAGGAAATAAAACGCAACACATATATATGATTGATCTCTTGAAGCAACACAGTTTGCATTTAGGGTTCAAGGTTGACGAATAAAAAAACTTGAACCTTGGAACCTTGATAAACTTGATAATCTAAGGATCCTTAAATACAAACTGGTAAGCTTGCTTCGAGATCAATCACTCTCTATAAGTTAGCGTTTATTTCACTGTTTTATTCACATATCACTAATCATGCAATTATACAATAATATAAAATCATTAGCCATTTATGATATTTATCAGTTGATTATTTTTAATTATTTATATTATTTAGAAGTCTATTATTGTCATGTTTTTATACTTTACATTTATTATTCTTCTTGCTTATGCATTTTTATTGTTTAACCTTATGATTTGGGGGTTTTACGAGCTGTTTTATCTTCATGGATAAGAGGGAATCTTTATGGAAATTCAAAGTTCATGGGATTTTGTTGTGAAGCAGTTAACATGTATTTATACTCTGCTCCTTTTTGTACAAATGCTTGATTTGTAAAAATTGAGTCTGCTTTTGCTAAAAAAGCGTTATTTGAAGAACGAATGATTTGATATGTACATAAGCGATGTTCCTGCTATTGTGTGGGGGATAGTTTACAGGCGCCTTTCCTTAAACACTACAGGTGAGTGACGGCGGCCGCCATCTTAGTTTTAAGTAACTAAAGTGAGCGTAAATGTTCAGAGTTGATGTTTCTCCATTTTTTAACAGTCAGAGTCGATTCTATACGAATATCAGTGTTTATGTGAACCTTTATCAAAGCTAAGTCATGATTTACGTGTAAGCTGCTTCATAGAAAACCCGGTGATTTTGTGAATCTGTGCCAAAATAAGGTGAAAAGGTGCTGATGATCAGGTGCTTTACAGTGACTTCGCATTCATATTTCTCAAAAGACATATGTTTATATGTTTTAATATTGTCTTTTCAAGCAGATGAGCGTGGTTTGATTGGTGTTTGGTGTTTCTGTGGTTTATTTGATCATTTTGTTAACACGACTAACATTGTTGTGTCTGAGTCTCATGATCTGTTTCTCTCAGGATCCGTTCAGATGAATTATTGTGTTTGTTTGTCATTTCCATTCAGAGTCAGTGCTGGAGATCAGATTCTGTTTCATCATGGATCCGCACACACAAACATCCACAGATGAAAGATGTTTCTCCAGGATGGCAGTACTTTCAATAAACACTGTAGTAAATCACCTTCAATGATGGAGATGGAGTCTCCACCGTGTTTTTGTGTCCGGAGGTCATTTTTTTTTAAAGATATTTTGTTATGATATCTGTTCTGTTATAGTTCAGTTCATCAGAAGAGATCCAAGAAGCAGGAGTTCAGCTGTGTGTCTATGAGGAGTGAAAGTCTATGGATAAGCCAATAGAGTTTAGAGTGGAGATACAAAGACTGATCTCAGGTACATTTACATAATTATAGCATATCATTTAATATGATCAAAAATAGTGTATCTAGTATTTTCTATAATATAATTGGTAGTTTTTCTTGTATATTGCTGATGAATATTTTATCTTTATCTAATATTATAACATTTATGGCCCTGTCACAAATGGCAACCTAAACCCCTCGTGTTCTTCCTCTGAATCCACACTTTTGTGACGTAATGCCGTTGACTGTCAGGTAGTATGCATGCGCAGAGCTCATTTCCCCAGCACAGGCTTAGCAGAAGTGTGCATAAGAGCACTTTCATGACACCCTTCTGAGAAAGCTAAATGGACGAAATGGGACACCCTACAGTCCTATGGCTAGTTTCCCCCAAAATGAAAATTCTGTCATTAATTACTCAGCCTCATGTCGTTCCTAACCCGTAAGACCTTTGTTCATCTTCGGAACACAAATTAAGATATTTATGATGTACTCTGAGAGCTCTCTGACCCTCCCATAGACAGCAACACCAACTGTAATGTTCCCAGGTCCAGAAACCTAGTAAGGACATCGGTAAACAGTCCATGCAACATCGGTTGGCTCAACTTCAATTTTGCGAAGCTTCTTGAAATTATCTTTATGCTGGACAAACAAAACAAAAATAACTATTTCTTTGAAGACAGGCAAGTAATGTTTTGTATTTAATACACTACACAATTATACAGAGTACCTTCCAGCAGTAAAATGTGTTCTCTACATTGTAACCGTCCTGGTACTCACACACTTGGAGCAGTGGGCAGCCAATGCTCTGCGTTGCCCGGGGAGCAGTCGGGGGCATTCAGATGCCTTGCTCAAGGGTCTCACCTCAGTCGTGGACAATTCCTGCCGGAGCCGAGATTTGAACCCACAACCTCGGGTTACAAGTCCAACGCTCTATCAATTAACAATTGTTCTCCCCTGAATTACATCTTCCACCATTTTGGGAGAGTGTCCAAGAATGTAATGAGCATTGTTTTATTCATGGTTGAGGGGAAAGCGTTATAGGCGTAATCAGTGTTGTTTACGCTTAGGGAGAAGCATACGAATGCATTGTGATACTCTCCAAAAAGGCGGAACACAGTAACTCGGGGAAAAGAATTGTTAAATAAATCGTTATTGTTTTCTTTGCGCACAAAAAGTTGCGCCACTGATGTCACGTTTCTGGACCTGGGAACATTTCAGTTGCGTTGCCTGTCTTATACTTACTATACTTAAAATTTTTAAAGTCTTTAATTTTTTTAATAAAATAGGATGTACTTTGTTAAATATGATAATTGAAAGGATTGACTCTAATCTCTCTCTGTTATAGTTCAGTTCATCAGAAGAGATCCGTAGCAGAGTTCAGCTGTGTCTATGAGGAGTGTGGGCGTCTATGAACTTTCAGTCAATAGATTATAAGAGCGCGGAATACAAGACGACCTCAGGTCTAACATTTCAGTAAAATATTATTTGATTATGATTCAGAATAAATTAGCATTAGCTTATTTAATAATGCAGTATTTAAACTTTTCAGGCATGAAGTCCTCAACAGGTTTAGATCAAATCTGCTGAAGAAGAAGTTTGGTCGTCTGTATGAGGAACAATGACGGGGAAACTCCAACACTCTGAATGAGATCTACACAGAGCTCTACATCACAGAGTGAGAGTGGAGAGATCAGTAATGAACATGAGGTGAGACAGATTGAGACACAATCCAGGGAGAGCAGCAACAGAGGACACAGCCATCAAATGCAATGACATCTTTAGACCTTTACCTGGACAAGACAAAGACATCAGAACTGTGCTGACAAAGGGTGAGCTGGCATTGGAAAACGTTGATCCTGGACTGGGCTGAAGGGAAAGAGAATCAGGGCGTCCAGCTCATATTTCACTGCCTTTCAGAGAAATCAACCTGATGAAGGACAAAACACTCAGTCTTTCAGATCTTCTTCATGTCTTTTTCCTGAAACTAAAAGAAATGAAATATCCAGTGATGAATATAAAGTGTTGTTCATCTTTGATGGTCTGGATGAGTGTCGTCTGTCTCTGGATTTTCAGAGTGATGTGAGGTTGTGTGATGTAAGTGAATCAGCCTCAGTGGACGTGCTGCTGATGAACCTCATTGTGGGAATCTGCTTCCTCTGCTCTCATCTGGATCACCTCAGACCAGCAGCAGCTGATCTCGTCCTCCGAAGTGTGTCCAGCCGGTGACAGAGGTGCGAGGCTTCAATGAGCCACAGAAGGAGGAATACTTCAGGAAGAGAATCAGTTGATCAGAGTCTGGCCGATACAATCATCTCACACCTGAAGTCATCAAGGAGCCTCTACATCATGTGCCACATCAGTGTTCTGCTGGATCTCAGCGCTGTTCTGGAGAAGAATGTTGAGTCGAGCAGAGAGTGGAGATTCCCAAGACTCTCACTCAAATGTACACACACTTCTTGATCCTTCAGACCAACATCAAACATGAGAAGGACTATGAGAAGAAGGAGACAGATGAAGACATGATCCTCAAACTGGGGAATGTGGCTTTTCAGCAGCTTGTGAAAGGAAACCTGATCTTCTATGAGATGGACCTGAGAGAGAGTGGCATTGATGTGACAGAAGCATCGGTGTACTCAGGATTGTGCTCTCAGATCTTCAGAGAGGAGTTTGGCTTGTATCAGGGGAAAGTCTTCTGCTTTGTTCATCTGAGCATTCAGGAACATCTAGCAGCTCTATATGTGCACCTCTCCTGTACAAACCACAACACAAATGTGTTTGAGCCAATCACCAAACAGAGTTTGTGGTCTAAAGTGAAGGACCGGTTTCAACATGTTTCATTATCTGAGCTGCATCAGAGAGCTGTGGATGAGTCTCTACAGAGTAAAAATGGACATCTGGATCTTTTCCTGCGGTTCCTTCTGGGTTTGTCAGTAAAGTCTCATCAGATTCTTCTACAACAAATAATGACACTGAAAAGAAGCAGCTCTGACAGCAATAAGAAATCAGTTGAGTACATCAAGATGAAGATCAGGACCATTGACTCTCCAGAGAAATCCATCAATCTGTTCCACTGTCTGAATGAACTGGGTGATCGTTCACTAATGGAGGAAATACAACAGTATCTGACATCTGGAAGAATAAAGGAAACCAAACTCTCTTCATCTCAGTGGTCAGCTGTAGTTTTTGTGTTGTTGACATCAGAAGAGGAACTGAATAAGTTTCGTCTTGATAAATTTGTTAAAGGAAAGAATGATCCTGAAAATATGAAAGTTCTTCAGAAGCTGCTGCCTGTGATTAAAGAATCCAGATCAGTTCTGTAAGTATCACTGAGAACAATCACAGTATGTACACTGTAAGTATGGTACAAAGTGCACACACACAGCAGTGAACACACACACCGTGAGCACACACCCAGAGCAGTGGGCAGTTAATGCTGCGGTGCCTGGGGAGCAGTTTGGGGTTCGGTGCCTTGCTCAAGTCGTGGTATTGAAGGTGGAGAGTGCTCTGTACATTCACTCCGCACACCTGCAATTCCTGCTGGACCTGAGACTCGAACTCACAACCTTTGGGTTATGAGTCCGACTCTCTAATCATTAGGCCATGACTTCCCCTTAAAACATTAAGAAAATTAAAGTTAAAAGCTTATTAATCTTCAGTGCTGCAGATGTTGTCACTCAGTATTTTGATGTGTTTTATATTAAATCGTTGACACTGTAAGATCTAGAGACAGAGAAGTGGCATATTAATTAATTATTTGGGTTTGTCAATGATTAAAAATGTCTTTGTAATTGAGTAATTGTAATTTTTTAAAGGCGTCATAAACTGCCTCTTTTTTATTTTGTACTGTTCTCTGAGGTTCACTTATTCTTAAAGATGTTTACATCAAACACATAATTTAGAAGTAATGAGCTATTTTCTGTGCTGTTTTTGACCCCTCATCAGAACGCTCTGTTTGAATAGACGTGGAGGATTGTAGACTCAGAAGTAAACGCCCCCCCTGCTGTGATTGGCTAATAGTTGTGTGTTTGACAGTCTACGTCCTTCACAGATGGACGCTGCAGTGATTTAGATCAAAAACACATAAATAACTCGATACATATCAAACAATCTGAAGATTCTAACATTTCACTACTTATTATACCCTGTATGATTATGTATGTGACAAATAATAAAGAACCTTGAACCTTGAACCTTGAGATGCAAAGCAATAGTGATCATATAATAAAAACAGTTACTCACACTTGTGTGGTGCCACATCGGATCCAATATAGTCGATACAACATCGTCTTTTAGTTTCAATCTTTTTGAGAATCCCACATCAAATTGTGCCTTGTTTGTAAAAGAATCTGCGGTAAAATGAAGTGAACAAAAGACAGATTTCTTACTGACGCGTTCAGGATCTTCATTAAAAATAAAGTTAATTCTCTCTGTCCTAACATTGGGATCAGAAGGAAGGCAATATAAAGACTGTTTTTATTCACAGCTTGGCACTGAACAGCATCTTCTTGTCTTCAGAGCATCTTTATCATTTGGTTTCTACATAGACCTGCATGTTTGTCTCTCTCTCGTAAACAATAGGTGTGTTGGACTTGAAGCGGCGCTGAATGATCAGTGTATGACATCAAAGTGCCACGAGAGCGATTCGAAAGCATGCGGATCCCTCTGCTCTCTTATGACTCTCTCTCTGCGCAGCACTGCTTCAAGTTTTCAATTACATGCATTTTTAAAACAAAACAAATTCAAGATAGATTTAAATATTCCACGTTCTTGTTTTTTTTTTTGCAAACATACTTTGCAAAAATGTCACTGCAGATATTCTATACAACTTAAAAGTATGTAAAGCTCAATTATACAGTAATTTTAACATAAGCACAAGTCAACCTGCCATACCAAACAATACCACAGAGAGATGCCAAAGGACTGCATATAAACTACTATACGGGTCCATTCACAATCACTAAACACACCAAAATACAAATGAAAAATTTAACTATTCTGAACTCAGCGATCACAGTGAATAGTACCTCTGTCAATCTGATGCCCATATGTGCATAAACACCACTGATCCTCACAAACTTCTCAAAGACACGCGAGCATCTGTTATAAAACACTCGCTATAGTCAACTACGTGAATATACTGAGCTGTATTCAAGCAGAAATATGTACGAGAGCACACATAAACTTTTCGTTTGCGCATCAATTATAACTGACACATCACGCACGCCTAATGCACAATCATGTACTGTATGTCACTGTAATCATCTTTACCTTGATTACAATCATCGTCCATCAAAACGTTATGCAGCTGAGAGCTGTAGTTTGCATATCATATGCTCATACAGCAGTTTTGAGCCGCCGTTCAGTCTGTATTTCACTCAGCGTGATGAGAAACAGCTTGGTGCTCCGAAACACAGAACATCACACAACATGTAAAGAGGTTGAGCTGTTATTTATTTACATATATTATTTATACATTATTTAACATATCAGTCATAACATTAGTGAATATATTATATTTTAGTTTTAAGTTATCTCGCACCCCCCAGATAGAGAACCACTGACATCATAGAGTAGAACATTCCTCAAGCTGTCGTTCTGGCTTCAATATAAACTGTTTTCAGACTAACGACAAAGTTTTGAGTTCTGAAACTTACAGGATGTTTTTATAGTACAATGTCCTCTTATGTCAAAAGATCAAGAGAATTTCAGTTTCTCAGTTCATGACCCCTTTAAACCACTGACATTGTGCAACAATGATATTATTTATCTTTCTTAAATGAGGATCATGTTTTTGTTCTGTGACATTTTAGATCTCAATACAATGATCTATCAATGTTTATTTGTGATTGCGTTTGTTCTTTCTCTTTATTAATGTATTCTCAGCTAAACTGATCTGATCTGAGAGAGTGAAGAGTGTGTCATTGTTCTCTACAGGTTGAGTAATTGTGGCGTCACAGATGAAGGTTGTGCTGCTCTGGCTTCAGCTCTGAGATCAAACTCCTCACACCTGAGAGAACTGAATCTGTCTGAGAATAAAATAGGAGATTTAGGTGTGAAGCGTCTCTGTGCTGGACTGAAGGATCCTGACTGTAAACTGGAGATACTGTGGTAAGATCATCTCTCTGATCGTCTCATGTCTTTATCTTCAGTAAGATGTGTCCTTTAATGTAAATTCTGACTAGACACTAAATCTCATCATAAATGACTGAATATGAAGTTAATTTCATACAAGTAAGGACACTATAAGCCAGCATCTGTTTATAATGAAGAGAATCATATAAATAATATGTTATTACATACTCTTTTATAATATACTGCAATACATTGAGGTGTAAGTACTATCTGCCACAATTTACACTAAGTATAAATAATATCTCACAGTGTAGGTGATCTCTCTCTCTCTCTCTCTCACACACACACACACACACGGACACACAGACACACACACTAGGGGTTAATAATTGAAATCCTCATTCAAGAAAAATAAATAATCTTTCTTTATTGCACTGTCAGTATTTTTAACCAAATGTAGACATTCATACAAATCGATTTAATCACACTATTCATTACACAGCTGAGTTCCATACTGTTATTTTGATCTGCATTAATGTGTATGGAGTAGGGGTTGAACGACTTCTGATTTTTTTAAGTCGACTTTTATGTGATGAAAGTCAAGTTGAAGTCGACTAGTCGCGGATGACGTCATTAATGAATAAATAAGTCTGGAGCTGTGAAATATGACTGTTACGATCTTTACAGGTCTAGGGGTTGGAACGCAACATTTAGTATTTAATATTGCTTTGAGGGTAGAGGTTGTAGAAAGGACCAGGCACAAGGAAGATTTGATTCAATTGAATGTTTTATATTCTTTAAGCCAAAGCCACTAAACAATGTGTGAGCTATGTACAATGCATAATTTAGAAAACAAAAATAATAAGAATACCTAAAACTAAGAAGGAAACTGAGGAACGAAGGTGACGCCAAATCAACAAAAAGAATAAAACATAAATTGTTCTAAACTAGGTTCCCAGAACCCTCTAAACTGACTAGCCAAAGGAAAATGTAGAAAGCAAACTCGAAATCTTCAGCGTATGCGACGCCACGACTAAACTATGCTACCTACAAACAAAAATACAGAAAAGGCGTTCACCTCTTACCTAGTGTGTCTAACAATGGTTAGCTGTGGGCAGAATGTATCCTAGGGCACGCAATACGCTAACCTGTTCCTCATTTCCCCAATCAAAGGAAGAACAGCAAACTCCTATCAACACTCCACTCACAATCTCAATAGTACAAAAACACGCATCAAACTCACAGGCAGTGGTGTAGTGGAGGGTATACGCAGGTATACGGTGTATACCCACTTCTTTATCAGTCGGCATTCCGTATACCCACTTCTAAATCCCATCTGATGCGCATCACTCAGTAGTGTCCTGCATTAGCGAAAATCATGAAAGATCAGCACGAGTAGCTAACCCAATCAAATTGTGAATAAATGCAAATATTCCCTAAAAATACCCCCGAGGAGCCGGCTTCCCTTGAAATATGATAGCAACCGCCCCACCCCACGATAATCTCCAACGCCATTGGATCAGAGCACTGTCAATCATTACTTGATTCGCTGCCTGTCATTTTAGCAATGTTCAACGCCATTTCAATTAATGAAATTAATAAGAAAGATGAAGAGAACTACAAGCAAAAATTTGTTTTCAGAATTACAAACGACCTTGCAATGCTACATTGGCGCTGTTAGCCAGCAGCTCAGCTAACGATAACGATGCTACAACGGTGCTGTTAGACAGTACCGCGGCTAACGTGAGTCAAGCGACCGTGCCCGCGCCCACGCTCGCTTCGTCCACTCTGAGAGAGGGTGCCAACAACAGAGATTCTGCCTCTTCAGCTGAAGAGGTTAACCAAGGTGAGCACTTTTTAACAACATGACCTTGTAAATTATGTTAACATACCTGCATTGGATAAAATAGTATATATAACTGTGGTTTTCATGAATATGTTGTAAAATGTAGATATTTTTGTTCATTATATTGAACTAAATATTGTTATTTTTAGAATATTGTTTTACATATATTGTTGAATTCTTTGAACGATGAGGATATTTTAAACCAAATATTGTTTTTTTTTAACATTGTTTTAAAAAATACTGTTGAATTCTTTGAATGATGATGATATTTTAATGTATGTTCGAAATAAACTAATCTCTGGCTGAAACACCATGTTTGCGTTATCTTGAATATCTTATATTCATGCATTAGACCTGTGTAGGACCAGTAATATTTGTAAAATGCCCCTTTTAAGTAGCCTACTGGTGCAGACTACTTGCAAGGTGTGCAAATAGTTGTCCAATTTTCATGTGTGGTGTGGATGGACTAAGGAATAAGGAATAGTTCACCTCAAAATTAATCATTACTGTATGTAGTTGTCTCTTCCTGTAGTCTGTGGGCCAGTATTGATTCCAAAATCTACACGTCTTCTGTGGCTAATATTAATTTCATAATGATCCTCATTCTGTGAAGTCAGGCAGCAGAAGTTAAGTGACAATGTGGAAATACTACTCATTTTGGGGTTAACTAAATATGCACAATTAGTCTTATATGTCACTGTTTATAATCATGGTGTTCATCCTTTGCTGGACCGCTTAAAAAAAAATTTAGGGTATAAATTAAGAGTATACCCACTTCTCCAGGGACCACTACACCACTGCTCACAGGTAACACAGAAAGAGTAAGAACTCTCATACAGGCTTGTGTATTAATTCTACCTGGCAGCATCTCTCTACTAGTAGTGAAGCTGTGGGATTTAGTTATTAAGAAATATATGCTTGAACTTTTCAGTTTCTAAGCTATTTTACAGAGAAATCACAGAACAGTGTTGACAATACATTTTCACGCTGAATGATTGTGCGCGCGATGTATTGTATGCGCTGTCTGTAGCTATGGGTGTGCGTTACAGTGCAGCAGTGCATTAGATTAGAACGTGATTAACTTACCTGAGTAGTAAATACCATACACCAACTGTCAAAATGATTGATTGACAGGTGGGCGGGGCTTCTGGCATAGGGGTGGGACTTCCGGTATAAGGTGGGACTTCCGGTATAGGGGGCGGGACTTCCGGTATAAGGCGGGACTTCCGGTGTAGGCGGGACTTCCGGTATAGGGGTGGGACTTCCGGTGTAGGCGGGACTTCCTGTATAGGGGTGGGACTTCCGGTGTAGGCGGGACTTCCTGTATAAGGCGGGACTTCCTGTATAATAAATCATGTTTTATAATGACAGTAGGTTTTGATGTTTTTGACAGGAGGTTTTTGACCTATTGACCCTGTAATAATTATTCATGTTATTGACAGTAGGTTTTGATGATTTTGACAGTTGGTTTTGATGGTTTTGATGTTTTGACAGCAGGTTTTGATGTTTTTGATGATTTTGACAGAAGGTTTTTGTTTTTGAAGGCTGTATTTTAAATCATTTTATTGACCGAAGGTTTTGTCCTTTGAAGACGCTGTTATCAGGAAATTCTCCCACCCGCGCATCCATAGCAGTGTATATAAATGGGTCAGTGTGTTCTACATCAATCAGAAAGAGAAAACATGAGCTACATGAGCATGGACTGTTTATCGCCCCTAAATCCCCAGAGGCGGGTGAGCAGCAGGACGACGGACAGTCTGATGGCCAGTCTGACTATGGCACCGAGAAAACCTTTCGGTCACGTCCGTTTGACAAACTTTCTCCATGAACTTTCGGAATGGACTAAAGGTGAATTTATGATGAGCAGTAACCGTGTATTTGGGTACAAATTTCATAAATCAACTCGAGTTGTTATACTCTACACCACCGACAACGCAGGCGAGTTTCAGCCCGGGAAGACGCGTGTGTTGTATTTCCTGAAAAGACTGGTCATTATTTTACAAATTTGTCTGGAAGGATCTGAACAGCGGCGAAGAGCCTTTGTACATTTCAGAGTGGGACGGGGTAGACCCGAATGTCCGGTACCGCGTGGTAGGTGACCACGCTAAAAGAACCCAGATGATTCTGTCTACATATTCTGCTGTAAAGACAAGACAAAGCTCAACAAAAATCGGTCAGGGGTCATCCAGCCTAACGAGCATAACGATCTGCATGAAATGCAATTTTTGTTCAAGTGGCGCGATCTGGATCTGCTGGCCGGTATTTTTTCAATAATAAACAAGATGTTCAAATGGTGCGAGCTGCATGAGCGGCTACAACAAAATTAAAGTGCAGCTGTTCCACCCTGAGAGATGCGACTATATTTTCACAAGTCGACGTGACCCTCGGCTATCGCCTGATTTCTCAGAGTTCGAGCACTTACCCTTATCGCTGTATCATCGAGAGTCTGATCAACTACGGTAAAGATCGTTGGAATCTGTCTTCAGCTGGATTGTTCCATAAAGACACGGCGGGTCACATGGATGTTCAAGACCCGCAGGCCATAACGCAGGGGTTGTCGAAGAGATCGAGTTACACCAGCGAAAGCAAGGAGGTGGAACTACTTGCCCCCATACACAGCGATATATTCTTCCAAGAGAAACTTATGATAAACGGGGTTGATATCAAGATACGACTTATTCAAGCAAAAGATGAATTCTGTCTGATGAGGGCCGACGATGTGGCTTACAAATTAAATATAGTGTCCGCATCCCTATTTGTCAAGAAAGTTACTGTATCACCACCGTGAGACTGGCTCACGCCAGACGCTACTCTCGACAACGGCCAAGTACCCTGTCGATAGGGTCAGTCTAAAATCGTTCTCCATACCGGCCGACTCTCGTGTTTCGAATCAGGAAAATCTGTTTTAGGAACGCTACCAAAGTCTATCGTCATTGCCATGGTCGACAACGACGCATTCACCGGTTCCTACACAAAAATCCATTCGCTTCAAACATTACGATCTGAATTCTTAGCCGCTCACGCCGACGGTCAACAATATCCCTCCAAGCCTCTACAACCTAATTTCGAAGCTGGTTCGGCAGTACGAGAATATTATCAGTTGGTGATGACGACCGAGACACCTTAAAGACCAACCGCTCTGTATTGGCAGGAATGATTTCCTGAACGGATACACACTTTACGCATTTAACCTCACGCCGGACGAAGAGTGCGGTCAGCACATTTCCCTCATCAAGTCCGGGAATATCAGAGTCGGCTCGTTTCAGAAAACCACTGCGAATACCATTAATTTAATTGTTTACGCAGTATTTGACAGCATCATTGAATTGTCTAACCGCCGCCAGGTACTGATAGACTACTATTGAGATGAACACACTGCAGCTCACCGCCATCATGGATAAAATTACATGCAGGACTCATTTTCTCGGCGTTCTACCGAGCGATCAACTACCCAAAAAACCCATGAGGATCTTACCGTCGGCCTGTATCATTAACACTCACCCTGCTAGGCTACCAGGTGAGCACTGGATCGCCGTTTATTTAACCCAAGACGGGCCCACGTGTTTTTCGACAGCCGCAATCCGCCCAACAGCCATCGCTTTCCAACCACCATCAATAACTTTCTAGCAGCCAACGACGCTGACGTATTATATTCCGACAGACGAGTCCAGGATTATTCATCGGATACCTGCGGTCAGCACTGTGTGTTTTTTCTATATCATTTAGCCAGTGGATACGACTATAACCATGTGATGAAACTATACACCGATGATTATATTAAAAATGATAAAATGGTGTCCCTATTTGTGAAGAGATTAAGACCGTATGTTTGTAATGATAAAATGTTTTCCTGCGTTCACTGTGTGCAGACATGTCTGACATATAAATAAAAAAATCTTAAAACCATTATATTTTTAATCGTCTTTTTATTTAATCATAAGATACATATTAATGTACACACACACACACACACACACACACACACACACACACACACATGAAAGGATTCGTTAAAATTCCAACCATTGTCTTGGATCGATAGTCGGGGATTTAAACACAGAGTCTTCGGACTCTGGAAACACGGAGCGTGAATGTCTTCGTGCTCTTTTAGAAGGTCTGACACGGGCGGTGTCGGGTTTACTCTTTAGAGATTTAATTGTGCTCCTGACCTGTTGATTCGGCACTGTAGAAAAAGGGATGTTTAATTCGGCAAAGGCACGTAGAAACTCTGACCATCCTACAGGTCTCCGGTTATCACGAACCTTTTGCGGGGCCGTGACATTTTATAACAAATCGACCATGTGTGAGACTTGTATGGCTTTACCCCTGAACACAAACTCCCCCGATTCGTTCCACGCGCTTAGTCCTTTAGCTTTAGACATCTTGTCTAATATGTATCTGCTGTTTTTCACACTTCTCGAAGGTACATTCTTCAGAACTTCATCCACCACATGTTCCTCAGCACCGTCGTCTTCGACACTAGCCACGGTCGGTACTTCATCTTTATGAGTGGGGTCGGGTAACGACTGCGTTAAAACACCGCTCTCGCGATCGCCTTGTTTAACGATGGTCAAAAACCTGCTCAGGGTATTTGTGTAAAGTTTTGCTTTTTCGTACGGGTTCAAATCAGTGCGGAGTAAAATATTTCTCATGGCGACGTCCAAATCGTTTCCACGCTCTGTTGAATAGTCTCGAACATTTTCAGTTCTCGCCTTATCCAGTTGATGCTGCGGACTAAATACATCTTCTCGGCGTACTCCATCCTATCTGTTTGCTATCAAGCTCGAAAGAAAGGGTACGGCGACGCTCAGGAGCGGTAAAAGGAATCCACCCTTCTGGTTGAAGACTCGCTTTTGCCGCTATGCCGATTTTTTATCGGCTACAAATTTAATTTCGCTTTTCTTTTTCAGTTTTCGGTACTGTTGCGGATTGACCGGAATAGTCCGTAGAGGATGTTAAGCGCCACTTCACACAGCGATAAAATGAATTCGTCCGGATGCCGATTGTAAAATAAGACGCCGTTGTTTAGGAGATGCTTTATGTAGCAGTTTTAACACCGGCAGATGTTTACAAAGTCTGGCGGACATGGTGATTTGATCACTTCTTCTTTTTTCGGGATATAAACCACTTGACGGTCGGAAAGCAATCCTGTTCTGAGACGGTACTGCTCGGGAGTTTTTGCTTTATAGTCTATCATTATGTAGCCGAAAGGTTGGTTGACCGCATCGTGGTAACACTCCATAAAGTATTTTGTGTTTCCGGGGTACATTTGGCATCCTAGCATCGCTACTTGATTGACGCCCCGAGGATTTTAAACAGAATCATATAATTGGCGTTTAAGCTGATGGTTCGGCTGGATTTACCCTGTACAAATAAATTTTGCACTATATAAATAGCGCTAAGATTGCGGTGATGGACGTACTGCGTAAACACCCTTTGAAGCTCCGAATTTGCGCTGGCTTGCTGCATCAAATCATCCACGATGAGAAGATTTGGTTTAGTGACGGGTAGCAAATCATCATCATTCAGACTCTCTGGTATTCCTTGCACAAATTTAATGTCGTACAATTTAAGCACATCATCGTACAAAAGGCTGCCAACAATCATACAACCAAACAATGTTTTCAATTTTCTTGAAATTAAATTCAAACCTTTTTCCAACAAAAGTTTCACAAAATAAGACTTTCCAGAATTGGACGGTCCGCTTATAACACAACTAAATGGATGTTGTAGTCTGAAATCAAAATCGGAAACATCCATCGACCCTCTGTGCATCATCATCTGATCAGTAGCCATAAGGAAGCGTGGTGAAATCGGGCAAAAGTCTGCGTTTATTATACACCACCTTAAACCTTTTAACGACTGATTTGTTGTGCAACGTGAGAGTCTTTTTATCCCTCACAATGTTTTCTGTGTGAGCCAGGATGTATTTGGTACTATCATGCGACATCACATAACTGTCAACCAGACCAATCAGGGTTTCCAGGCGGATGGCTTGGGAATTTTTAGCATTCAGCGTTATCCCTTAGCTTTCATACACACTTTCCCTTTGGACGCCTGGAAACTACGATTTAGGGCCGCTAGCGCAAAACTCTGTAATAAAATCCCCATCGCCTATTTCGCTCGTCAGCTCGCCCAAATGATCACCCAGAGGCGGCTCCCAGTCGCCGCCCTAGACACAAACACAACGCTGTCTGTGTCCGAGTAAAGAAGACGGTCACCGAGTCTGTCCATCAATTCGTACAATTCCAGTCGGGCGTGTGCCGTGGTGAACGCACCAATAAACACGTTAACGCCGCGACCCTTACAAACATCCTCTTTGTTGGGGTTTATGCTGGACGAGAGCCACGCTGCCTGAGACGAATGAGAAATACGACAAGGTGTCGGTATTACCGAAAACGATTCTGGTGAAATCTTCGGCTCGCTCACCAGAGTCGCTTTGAGGTAAGTTTGGTCTTAAAGAGAACCTACCCCACAAGCTGTTCAAAATAAGTTTGGTGATCGCTCTGGGCAGCGTTGTGCTTGATCTTTCGGGTCGAGTTGAACTCTTTTTCAAAATATTCGCGAATGTAAGTTTCTCTCTCAGCGTCCGTGACAACATTCGACGGGTAACCCGACGCTTGTTGTTTCAACCGCAAAAACGTTTTGACGATTCGACAAACAACGTGTTCTGACTGTTGTGGAAAATGCCAAACCTCAATCTTGGCTACCACATAACCCTTCTCGATGGCTTTTAAAAGCTCAATGGATACCCAGGAGCCGGAGAGTGATCTTTCCTCATCCGTGTGGGTACAGCTCGTGGTCTGGTTTTGATCGTGAGCGCAGGTTCGCATAACGGAAACATGAGTTTTCCTTGGCATCTGTAAGGAGAACAGGATGCAGTAATTTGCGGGAGGGTACACGGTCGCTTTGATAAGCCCGTAATAATTTTCAATCGGTTCAAAATTGTTGAAAATGATTTCTGGATGTTCAATCGGGTAGCTTTTCCTAGCCTGGCAGAAGGGGTAGAGGCTGGTGAAATCGAGATACCTTATTTTCTCATCTCCGCTCACTTTGTGATATAGTTTATAAGCGTTAGTGCGCCCGCCAAACAGGGTGTCTCGAGGGTTCAGTCTCTGGGGCGGAATAACCGTCATAAATTCTATCACAGAGGGATCGGTCTTTTCATGTCGCTCCATTCACATTCCCTAAAGAACCTCGATTTGCAAACCGACGCGTTCTGCAGAATTTCGATCTTATCACAAACTGTCTCCTGAGAACCCCATAGGGTACTCCCGACAAGGGTGAGACTCATGGGGTTCAAAGCGCAGCAGTGCCCGTGGAAGATGCACCCTGCGATTCTAAGCCGCGCCGCACACCGTCCTGCTGGTAGTAGCCGTCTAAAAGTACTTACCGATCGATACCGCCGTGGTTTACGGCATGGTGAACGCCACGCTTCGAGTCTTTTGACATACTCGAGCCATTCGATCGAGCCGCTTGAGTAGGACTTATTCTGATCGATGTACGCTTTGTTATGCGTGAGAGCGAGCGTGTTTCTGCCGAGATAATGTGTTTTAAAGACCCCATCGAGCAGCCGGCGAGCGTCGCAAGCCAAAAGGGTCAAGTCCGGCGCATTGCATGAATGCCTCCCGGTATTTCATGCAACCTTCGTAATAAGACGACGCCGTTAACGCCGTGCAGCGTACAGTTCTTTCCTGAAGTCAAACCACTTGCCCTCAACTGTGCTGTACCACGCATCAAACTTTTCACGGTCTTTATCCGACATGTTATCGTAGTTGTAGAACTTTTGTCGGGTATGGTCCGAAATAGTTCTCGCTTTTCCACCCTGTTGAAAAGATGGGGAAGTAGCCTTTTTCAGTCGCGTTAAGTCTAACGCCACGGGCATTTTGGCAAGGGCCATTGGAAAAAATGAGTAACTATCGATGTATCACACAAACGATTCGTAGACATGAAAATTATTTTACATCCTTGCATTATGACCTCAATAGCAATCCCGGCTTTGCAAAAATACTCGAGAATCAGAAAGGCGTCGAATCTGGAGGCGTAATGAGCTATGAAGCAGTAGCCATTATATCGGGGGTGTCTGAAGCGGTTGATTAGCTTAGCGATGCAGTCGGTACCCTCAGCCGTAAATTTGTTCCCTTTGAATGTGATTGCGCAAACAAAATTAGCCACGTGTCTACCGTTTTCGTAACGCGTTTCAAAATCGTAGAAGATGTATTTCTCGCATGGCTCCTTAGGCTCTAGGGGCTGTATGAAGCATTGGTGTGATCCCTGCCCCGTCAGACGTTCTCGACAATGGACGCATTTGTCCGGGGCACATATGTGTTTTGTTTTCTTGTCACCCGCTTTAACGTAGTAACGCCAGCCGCATAGTTTGCAGTATTTGATAATATCACAGGAGGGGGATTCTTGACCGGGAGGGGGGTTCTTTTATGCATTTCAAGCAATAGCTCGATTTACAGTAACGCAAACAATCGGGGCAATGTATGGTTCTTTTAGGGAACCTGTGACATTCGGCCAAAACAGACATTGCAGGCTTGCTTACATCGATGGTCTCTGCGGTGGTGTAACTTTTGTAACAAAATTGACAGACGTATGGCGAACCTAAGAACCCGGTCAGATTCATTATCATGTAGTAATGATCATCATGTAGATAGAGGAACACCGTTTTAGGGTGGAGTTCGTCACAATTTTTGTAATGCTTTCTAAGACCATGGCATTCGATCTGTGAAATACAACGATTTTAATGCCTAGTGCTCGTTCAAACGAAGCTATGTCGCTAAGAGCGATTCGGTCTTGAATTGAGAAGCCGACGCTGTTTTGGATGGTGACAGCCAGTTTTTCTAACTCACTCTCGGGTAGTTGGGGGTTAAGAAAACGAGCGAGACAAATAGAGAAACACAATTGATTCGACAAATTTATGGGACAGAACAAATTGTCTTTTTTTGGATTACCTGATCAACGGCCAGATCTGTAAGTTTACGCCGTCGACCACCTCCTTGTCTGTTCATGGCTACGGTAGCGTCGATCTCGACAGCATCGTCCGATAATAACTGCTCGTTGCTCTGTAAAACTCTTTCAAATTGATCCATAAGCGAATCCACGCCATAATCATTACCGGGTGTGAGAACACCGCTGATAGGTGTTTGTAGAGTGGGTGCCGACATGGTCATATTGATCACGGGGCATCGTGGCCCGATTTCTCTAGCGGCGGCGACGATCTCGCTCAACATGCCATGTAAGGAAGTGTGATAAGAGGCCAAATCTGTAGAGTTAATCTCTCAGATTCATGCTCCTTCTCAACGACACGCTGTTGAACCGAGGTCGCGGTAAAACGTGATATCCGTAACGAACCCACCTTCTCGAATCAGCGTCAATTTCCGCACGGCTTAATCGACTCTGTTTATTAGGGTCAGTCTCGCGAAAGCCCAACATTACCTGATGTGGGTCTCGTGTTGCTGGTCGATGGCTGTGAAGTATCATCACCGCCATGTGCTCTGTGTCGCCGCAGTCAGGATCGGTGTCGGTACATGCTGGGAGTTGATTATTTAAAACACCACCATATTGTACAACAGGATTGTTGTCTACGCTTAGCACATGATCGCATAAATTAATATTTGGATTTACAGCTAATTCAAAAGATCCAAATTAGCATACGCTCAGCACTGGATCGCATAAATTAATATTTGGATTTTCAGCTAATTCAAAATGATCCAAATTAGTGGGGGATTGCGAAGATTCTAGATTAAACAAATACTGTTCTAAAGAATCCGGAAGCATTAAAAGCTCGTCCGCAGCAAACTTAGCATTTCAATCTCGTCCGTGACAGTTCTGTGTCGTCGCTCATGCAAAAGCTTTTTGACCCATCCATTTTAGATTTCAGACCAAAACATGAAATATTACAAAATCATAGAGTATAGAAAGCATGCAAAATCATAGAGTATATGGAATATAAAAATCAAAGCATAGATGGAATATAAAAATCAATACATGATAGGTGAAGAAAAACAACTACAACCATAAAAGTTTAATGGAATACATCTATATTGAATTTACTCCTCTGTACCATCAATGATGACGAGAATAAGATGATGAAACATGAGTACCAATTCGCGATGGAATTCAGTTACCCTACGATCGCTTCTATTAAATTCCTGATCCAGGGTTGATCTCATGGTCTGATACGATTTAAATGTTTGATCGACCGCATTTTGAATGAAGCGATCCTGTGTGTCCAATCGGCTACGTGTCTCGAGGTGAGAGGCGCGAGCCTCGCGCCCCAATGTGTCTAATGCGCGACGGGTTTCGTTGTGTGCTTCACGCAACTCACTACGCAGCGCAGTCAAATTGCTGTTTATATCATCCTGTACGCCACGCAGCTCAATGTATTTGTTGTTTATATCAATCTGTGAAACTCTTGACCTAATGTCTCTATTGAATTAGCCTAGTATCGGTGAGTGGCTCGTCACCCGAGTGAGACACCGCCGCACTTCTTCAACTTCAATGTCTTCTTCCGCGGTGAGTTAAAAGGATATGATGTTTGACCCGCCTTTGTGCTTGTCCAAGTGATGCGCTGAGGCGTATTCCAACTCGTCATGTGGTCAGGGCTATAACCCGAACCTGCTGTGTAGAAATATAACACAAAAATCTTAATGGTATGATTCAATTTGAGTTTAAATAAAATAATGTAGATAGTCTTACCGTAAAGAAATACGCTGTCAAGACTCGTCGCAGGACTGCTCGCGCGCCGGACAAAGAGTTTTCCTGTCAGGACTGGTTTCAGGACTGATCGCCGGGTAAAACGAACCGGTTTTCTCTCAGGACAGGCCGTGAGGTAGAAACGATCCGCTTTTTCTAGTCTTCTTCTCAAAGGTTCGCCGCTTGGTCCGGGCGGTCTGGTCTAAAGCCGAGCCGGTAGGAACCATTTGATCCACAGAGTGCGTTGGAGTGGGGTCAGGTACGCCACGCCTATCTGCTACGACGACGGTGTGGTCTTCATTATCCTGTTGAATGGCGCCAACCAGCGGAAGCCGGGTTGCGTAATAAACTGAATGAAATCTAAAATAAATAATAAATTAGATTTCTCATAAACGTTAAGAAAAACATGACGTAGGCGATGGGTCTTCTTTACCATCAGTCGCGCTGTCCGACCACCTGAGGGCTCACTGCGAATAAAAAGAGAGACAATTAAAATATGTTTATTTTTTATTTATTTTTTTATTTTATTTTATTATTATTATAATATTTTATTATTATTATTATATTTTTTTTATAAAAGAGTAGAAAAATATCAGTCCTTACATGCATTGCCATCGAGAGCGTCGCTTTCAACATTCGAACCTGCGGGCGAAAAATCCTGTTATGAATGGAAAACACATGTGAGTCGTTTTATATACTTGTCTGATGACGGCCTACAGGCAGACGTTGAAAAAATTTAATTCATTTTCAGAATGTTGTCACCCACGCTCTACGGCCATCATTTAATCATAATAGAATGTAGTTTTAACTCTGAGACACCGGGTGGTGCCGGAGAGCTGGTGGGCCACCCGTATCAGTAACATGATGTGTTTAAGACAGTGGCTAAAAACGAGCTTTTATCTTTTAAAATATCAAAAACAGGTCGATCTGCCTTGTGAAACAGATACACGTCAAAACTAGTTTTTTGATACACGATATCATGCTCATTTAAGAGCAGTTAGCAACGAAGCACGCTGCTAAGCTAAACCATGCATTTCCTAACAGGGACGGTTCTGAGTCATGCTTCACAACCGGGAGCGCCGACAGTAATGCGGTGGTATCTTAATAAAAAATACATGAATAACGCTATGACGGGATGCTGATTTAATGCAAACAGACTTGAAAAATATACATAGCAAACAGAATCGTAGCATAGCTGATAACTGGGCCGGACACTTCCTGTGAGAGGAGCTCAGTCTTTTCATAATAAAAGCCGCTGGGTAACGCAATGGTAAAAAAAAAGCATAACATTATGTATTGTTTTGTGTAGTGAAACAATACTAATTAAAACATCATTGCGGTAGAACAATCCTGCAAAACATTTATAATAAACTGATATGACTAAAAAATCTTTTGAGATGAAAAAGTAATAGACATGTTTAAAACACTTGAATAAAATAAATATAGCCTGACAAAGATTGTTTTTTAAAATAAAACACTGTACCCAATAACTCAATTCTTAAAACAATAATGTAGATTTTAGTTATAGCTGATAAAACACACACCAATACCAGCATGCATGTTTAAAGCATCATTGTATAACATCATAGCATAAAATAAAGAGAAAAATACTCACCGTTCTGCATTTTGATGAGAGAGAGAGAGTTGATGCGATGTTGTAGCCAAAAATTTTGTCCGAGGATATATTGGATTTGTCCTCCACACCTGTATATATATGGTGGTCAAATATTGGGTAAAAAAACACAGTTGTGTCCAATAGATGGCGTCATTGCACTATGCATTTTGGTATCTTATCTCGCAATGTGTCCGTGACCTGAGAGACATGGGGCCATATTTCACGCCAAACTGTCACAGGCAGGGCGACTCCCGTGGAAGAACTACTATCGATAAAGATTATAATTGTACAGATAATGTAGGAGAGATCTAAAAGACCGTGCCTGTTACGCACAGACACACACACACACACACACACAGCAGCGTTCACCTTGAGCAGGCCTCTCAAAAACAGGGAGCGATCTATGTGTGTGTGTGTGTGTGTGTGTGTGTGTGTGTGTGTGTGTGTGTGTGTGTGTGTGTGTGTGTGTGTGTGTGTGTGTGTGTGTGTGTGAAAAGAGGCCAGAGACCCCTGATTTCTAAACATGGAACTGATTGTTTCATAAGTTGTATGTTTTTTTCTTTAACTCTCTAAACATTCAACTGATTGATTCATAACCTGTATGTTTTTTATTTATTTATCTATTTTCTTCTTCAACTCTCTAAACATGTCACTGATTGTTTCATAACCTATATGTTTTTTTTTTTATTCTTCAACTCTATAAACATTTAACTGAATTTTTTTTGACTCCATTTTATTTTTAAACTGAAATAATGTTCAGTGGATTTTTTTAGTAAGCTATTTTATAAACAATCAACTTTTGTTTTAAAAGAACAGATGTTTGTGGGAGACAGTTCACTTCACAGTTTTTCACAGCACAGTCCCAGATACGCTGCTATGGATGCGGCGGGTGGGAGGGGAATTTCCTGATAACAGCGTCTTCAAAGGACAAAACCTTCGGTCAATAAAATGATTTAAAATACAGCCTTCAAAAACAAAAACCTTCTGTCAAAATCATCAAAAACATCAAAACCTGCTGTCAAAACATCAAAATCATCAAAACCTACTGTCAATAACATGAATAATTATTACAGGGTCAATAGGTCAAAAACCTCCTGTCAAAAACATCAAAACCTACTGTCATTATAAAACATGATTTATTATACAGGAAGTCCCGCCTTATACAGGAAGTCCCGCCTATACCGGAAGTCCCGCCTATACAGGAAGTCCCGCCTACACCGGAAGTCCCACCCCTATACAGGAAGTCCCGCCTACACCGGAAGTCCCGCCTTGTACCGGAAGTCCCACCCCCTATACCGGAAGTCCCGCCTTATACCGGAAGTCCCGCCCCTATGCCAGAAGCCCCACCCACCTGTCAATCAATCATTTTGACAGTTGGTGTATGGTATTTACTACTTACCTGTACAATAAGTGTTTAAAACCTGCCTTCTGCCGTTCAATTTCCAGCATCCAGTAATATAATCACACGTCTTGAGGAGCGAATTCAGAGTATGAATTAGTTTGTAATTGTATGTTTGGAAAAGGAGCGTAAATGTGGATTTATTATCCTATTGCGCCCTCTATTGGACCAGCGACTAGTCGACTTCAAGCTTAAAGCGTCATGCAGAGCACTGAAGTCGACTAATCGACTAGTTTGTGCAACCCCTAACAAACACACACACGCACACACTCCATACATATTAATACAGATAAAAATAACAGTATAAAACTCAGCTGTGTAATGAATAGTCTGATTAAACAGATTTGTATGAATGTCTACATTTGGTTAAAAATACTGACAGTGCAATGAATAAATATTATTTATTTTTCTTGAATGAGGCTTTAAATGATTTATGATCATGTTTTTTTGTTCCTGGTCATTTTAAATCTCAGTCCAATGATGCATCACACATTGATTTGTTCTTTCTCTTTATTAATGTATTCTCAGCTAAACTGATCTGAGAGAGTGAAGAGTGTGTCATTGTTCTCTACAGGTTGAGATATTGTGGCATCACAGATGAAGGTTGTGCTGCTCTGGCTTCAGCTCTGAGATCAAATCCCTCACACCTGAGAGAACTGAATCTGTCTGGAAATAAAATAGAGAAATCAGTGAATCTGCTCTCTGATGTACTACAAAATCCTGACTGTAAACTGGAGAAACTGTGGTAAGATTATTTAAGACACACTGTAAAATATTTGTGAAGTGAAAAACAAATCACCCAAAAAAGTCTGAAAACACAAAGACAAGTCAGACAAAATGTAAAAAGTAGGTATTGTTTGTGAATGGAATACTTACTCCTGATTGGATGAGACAACTGTCAATCAAGATACAGAGATACAGAAAGTAAAACATTGTGTGGCTTTGTTTCTTGTACATGTGTGGACTTCTGTGTTCATGTTAAAGCATTAGCAAAACCTTTAAATGGATCGTCTGTTTACACTACGTGCTAAAAGCTCATCTTGTTAGCCAAGACTTGACTGTTAGCAGACAAAATTACTAAAGAAACCAGTCAGATAAGTGCGAGAGTAAGATTGTCACTGTTAATAAGTGATTCATTATGATTGAACCGAATCATTATTACTCCATTACAAGTGAAATTTGTAAAGACAGATTTTTACTTAAGTAAAAGTACAGAAGTACTTGCATTTAAAAGTACTCAAGTACCAAAAGTAATATTCCTTTTTTATGTCAATGCACTGATTTATTTTTGTTGTATGTAATACTTGCAATACCTTATGCCTCTGAAGCAACTTACAATGCATTACACCTACTGAATACACTGACTAACTTACAGTATCTTTGGAATAAAGAGCTTTTAGAATGTTAAAAACTTAGAAATAAAACAAGTGAGTTGACAAAAATAAAATGAACACCTCCCCACAAAAGCAGGACGGTAATGATCTCTCACAGCTCTGGCAGTGTGTGCACACATCTACGTGTAGACATTCATCTACATTTGAACCGAGTGGACAGTGAACATGCTGTAAATACAGACTGCTGTAAATACAGACCTGTTTTCAAACCCAGCAACACAACTGTAGCTGTATAACTTTACAACAGCAACACTGCTTCAACAAAAAAAGCAAAAGCGCAAGATGTATTTGAGATCTCTTGCAGTACATTGATGTCATACACAGAACGTCTGTGCAGCGTTGCTTCAAGTCAAGTCAAGTCACCTTTATTTTTTTTAACAATACAAATTGTAACAAAGCACTGCACAATATAGAAATAGGAAAATTGTGTAAATAATGTAAAATGACAAGATTTAACACTCAAATTTTCATTTGATGGGATTTCATTATTGAATTTAATGATGGCATTGTCCAGCTCAGTTCAGTTTAAATAATATCTGTGCAATCAAGTCGATGATTGTGCTGGAAATGAAGTGTCCACAACTAAGCAAGCCAGAGGCGACAGCGGCAAGGAACGAAAACTCCATCGGTGACGGAACGGAGAAAAAACCTTGGGAGAAACCAGGCTCAGTCGGGGGGCAGTTCCCCTCCGGCCAGACGAATCAGTAGTTTGTTCCAACTGCAGCAAAGTCAGATTGTAAGGCTCCACTGGTTCCAGGAGTCTTTTCCCGATGGATGTCTAGATGACGTTGTCCTCACTGGGCATCTGTCTCTGGGGCTCATCGATGTGTCCTAGACTCCGCTGATGGTCAGGGCTGTAGATGTTGTCTCCAGGTGCTGATCCACCATTTATGGCAGACTTTGGTTAAGTCAGTATAATCGCTGATGGTTGGCTTCCTCTGAGGTCCTCCGAAGGGGTTGTCATCATCTCTTCTCAGGTGTTCGGTCATCTCAGATCATTTAAGGGTTGGATCCAGACTGAAGCTTGTGTAATTCCTAGCTACCACGGGATGTTCAACCCAAGCTAAAGCATAATAATGTGCGTTTGTTCAGATAGACTGGCAGTACAATATTGTGAGATGCATTATATGAATGCTTGGCTAAATAGAAGGGTCTTTAATCTAGATTTAAATAGAGAGAGTGTGTCTGAACCCCGAACGTTATCAGGAAGGCTATTCCAGAGTTTGGGAGCCAAATATAAAAAACTTCTACCTCCTTTAGTGGACTTTGCTATCCGAGGTACTACCAAGAGTCCAGAGTTTTGCAACCTTAGGGAGCGGGTTGGATTGTAGCGTGATAGAAGATTAGTTAGGTACGCAGGAGATAAATCATTTAGGGCCTTATAGGCAAGTAATAATATTTTGTAACTGATACGAAACTTAATAGGCAGCCAGTGCAAAGACTGTAAAATTGGAGTAATATGATCATATATTCTTGTCCTAGTAAGGACTCTTGCCGCAGCATTTTGTACTATCTGTAGCTTGTTTATTGAAGATGCAGGACAACCACCTAACAGTGCATTACAATAGTCCAGTCTAGAGGTCATGAATGTATGAACTAACTTTTCTGCATCAGAAACATTTAACATGTTCCGTAGCTTGGCAATGTTTCTAAGATGGAAGAATGCTGTTTTTGTAACATGGGAAATATGATTTTCAAAAGATAGGTTGCTGTCTAATATAACACCCAGATTTTTGACTGTAGAGGAAGTAACATTACATCCGTCTAGTTGCAAATTGTAATCCAAGAGATTCTGTGCACTGTTTTTAGGTCCAATAAGTAATATCTCTGTCTTATCTGAATTTAATAGGAGGAAATTATTGGTCATCCAATCTTTTACCTTTTTAACACACTGAGTTAGCTTAGATAGTTTATAAGTTTCATCTGGTTTTTTTGAGATATATAGTTGTGTCATCAGCATAACAATGGATACTAATCCTGTATTTTCTAATAATATTACCAAGGGGCAACATACATAATGAAAATAGCAGAGGACTTGGACAGATCCTTGTGGTACTCCATACTTTACTGGTGATAATTGAGATGACTCCCCGTTTAAATAAACAAAGTGACAACGATCGGACAGGTAGGATCTAAATTATCTTAAAGCCTGCCCTTGAATACCTGTATAGTTTTGTAATCGATCTATGAGTATGTCATGATCTATAGTGTTGAACGCAGCACTAAGATCAAGTAAAACTAGCAACGAGATGCAAGTCGATTGTAATTTTAACAAGTGCAGATTCTGTGCTATGACGGGGCCTGAAACCTGACTGAAATTCTTCATGGATATAATTTTTTAGCAAGAAGGAGCACAATTGAGCAGACACTACTTTTTCTAACATTTTTGGCATAAACTGAAGATTTGAAATGGGCCTGTAATTTTCCAGTTCACAAGGGTCTGTTTTAGGTAGTTTTGGTTTCTTAATAAGAGGCTTAATAACCGCCAGCTTGAATGGCTTTGGGACGTGACCTAAAGATAACGAGGAGTTAATAATATTGAGAAGCGGTTGTTCTGCAACAGGTAACAACTCTTTCAATAGTTTAGTTGGTACAGGATCTAATAAACATGTTGTTGGTTTAGATGCAGTGATACGTTTATTTAGCTCATCTTGTCCTATAGTTGTAAAGCACTGCAGTTTTTCTTTGGGTGCGATGAATGATGCTGAAGTACTAGACACTGTAGAATCTACGTTGCTTTGAGGTACGATATCTATATCAGCAAGATCAATTCCATGCGATATTATTAAATTTAGCGTATGATTAAAACGATGTGTCGGGCCGGTGACATTTTGCTTGACACTGTTGTAAACTCGGTTCTTCTAAAGTGTAGAAAACTCAGAAGAGAAGACCAGGAGACTTCGGATTCAATCGTAGGATTCTTTATTCTATGACATGTTGATGGTAGCTGCAGTCATCGAAATCTGATCTAAAGTAATTTTTACAGGGTATCTTATAGACAGAATTGGAGGAGGGACTTTTGGAGGTTGAGACAAAACATCAAATAAAGCAAGCATCTGAGGGAGGCGTTAGTTGGTTGCTAAACTTCCCTTCCCGTGGTTCTAATACACTAATCCACGAATTCACGTCTGGGCCAGGACAAAGCCATTTGCAGAACAAAAGTTGAATCTCTCAGTAGTCTGACTCATTGATCTTACCATTATCATAGAGACAAAAAGCACAGCTGTCTCGAGCTCAAATGGTCAGGAAACGATCTCAAAACACCTGAATTGCCTGACACTTTCTTAGTCAGGAAGTGTATCTAAATTAAAAATTTAAATACAATTTGTAATCTCACAATTCCCCCTTTGAGAGTTCTAATAACTCTCACAAAATACAAATTTAGACACTTAAAAGTTAATTCCTGTAACTTGTAATTGTTACAGGCACATAGTACATGTTCTGTGTTGCTTATATGTAATTGCATGCTGACACAGAAACAAAACATGCAATTAGGGTCCGTGAAGTTCTTACGGGTAATAATCTCTTCTGGATTTTGTTCAAGTTCTCTGTTGGATCCATTAACCCGGTGCAGCATTCAGGACCGATAATGGTACAGGCTCCCCCTTGTGTTGCAAGAATGTAATCCAAGGCCACTCTGTTCTGTAAGATCATCATCTTGTGCGAGGCAAGAGTGTCCTTGATGTTGCCCAGGGCCAAAACCGTATCATTGGCCAATTTCTGTACTGAATCCGACAGGCTTCTGACCTGATCGAGAGCCTGCATGACACCATACGATGGGATTAATGCTCCAAGAGTTCTTGACCACCACGCTTGTACAAGTGAGTCCTGGAATGCAGCCATCTTTGTTGGTAGAAGCTGAATTTTGTAGATGTGGAGAACTTGAGGTGGAGTGTGTATTTTCTCTGATGGCTGGTAGGACATAAACCAGGGTGCACCTGCCATTTAATTGGCTGGGTAGGATGCTGTAGACAGAAGTCCCACATAACCACAAAGTGCCAGTCGGGAGGAATCATACACCACTGATTTATGGCAAAAATTTCGTAGGGATGGGTTCCCGTAGAGACACTCTTTAATTCATTCTCCTCTTTCTTATCTGATGTAGTAACACACATCGACCGGTTCTTCTTTCAATCACAAAGCTGCAACGCTCACGAGGAGTTTCACCCAGTGTAGTCGATGCTGGAGCATGATTTTCCATGCACCAATAGAACATCCTTGACATGAGTAGATCTGTCATGATGGGAGTAGCTGAAGTTAGGTTGCAGGATGGTAGTCCAGGAATGCAACACCTAAGAAGCTGGAGGAATTGTTACGCCAGACATGTATCCTTGTGGTATAATCCACTGGTATGATGATCGAATAAGGTACACGTATCACATTTGGAGATAGGGTGTGCCACCCATGGGATTCCTGCTCCTACTGAAGGTGCGTATGCGGCATGCAAACGTTCTTTCCAGCAAACAAGGCATTTCTTGACATATTCATCAGCTCTACGAATATGTTGTTTCTGGGGTCTACACTTTGCGTGATGTCCATGATGGTTAATAGTACGAAAATCTTGATCATGTTGATGGAAGACTGAAGTTCTCGTATGTGAGTCTCTGCGTTGTGTATTTTGTTTTTCTTTTTTCTTCTTCTTCTTTCTTTTCTCTTTCTTGTGTGATAGTTGGCTCGGCAATGGGTCTAGTTGTTTTCTAGAGGTTGTGGCTTCATCCGCAGGTGAGAAGGGCGGTGCATATGGATCTCAGGACAGCCATCAGTTGGTATCTGCACAGAGGAAGAAAGAAACACAAACAAGAGAGACCAACGGCACAGAGCAGTATTTGTAGAGTCTACAAACATTAGGGTTGTATCCTCTGTTCAAAATATAGTCTGCTATTGTTGTTCCTTCTTTCCCTATTTCTCAATTCCTGCGACACCTAAAGAACAGTGAGGAAAGGATGGACTAATGGAGGGAAAGGCCTATGAGGAAATCTTCACCGCAGGGTTGGCCCTCAAGCCTGTTGGTTTCGGTTCTTCCCTGGCTCCTCACTGGTTCTTGTGTCTGCCCCATCCTATCCCTGCAGGGGAGTGAACAACTCTAGACACTTCCTTGACTACCTGTCCTGTGAAGTGGGTACCTTGATCTGAGTCAATGCAATCTGTGTAGATATTTGCAACGATCCTGAAGCTAGCGTGCATGCTCTAGTTAAGGCTACTAGTTCTGCAGCTTGAGCTGAAAAATGATCTGAAGACGACCTGAAGCAACTACTTCAGTGGTGGAAGTTACTGCATATCCTGCTCGTCTGTTACCTTCAATAACTTGAGCTGAACCATCAACAAACAACTCCATGCTCTCTATGGGAGGTTTTGCTATTTCACTTGTCGCTGCAAACACAATCATGAGTCATTTCGCCTTCATCCTCTAACACAAATTCAGTCATTGCAGACATTATAGATGAGGATGGGTTCGTGACTGGTGCACGCTTTGTATAACATTATTCGGGCTGTGAGAGTTGCTAACCAATTTCTCCAACGGGAGGAGGTGACAGAAGTGACTTTTGCTTGATTCATTAGTGCGGACACTGTTTGAGGGCATTTACGTTTACAGTCTGACCTAACACCATTCCTGATGAAGCCTGAAGCGCTAGATGAACTGCCTGTACTGCTCTGAGGCATGGGCCCATACCTTGAGCGACTATGTCAAGTTTACGGAATAGTAATGAATTGGGTGTAAGCTGCCCCAAGATCTTGCATTAGACATGCAGTCATAAAGCCTAAGTGTTCATGGACATAAAGCACAAAGGGTCTATCAGATTGGGCAATTCCTAATGCTGGTGCTTGACATAGTGCTCTCTTCAAATCATTAAAAGCTTTGAGATGAAGTTCTTCCATACAAACAGTATCTGAATCTTTACCATGGCCTTTCAACAAATCATAGAGGCTGAGCAATCGAGGCATACTCTTCAATCCAAGGTCTACAATAACCTGTTGTTCCTAAAATGAGCGGAGTGTTTTAATGGTATTAGGCGGAGGTATGGCTTTGACTGAAGCCGCCGATCCTGTGTAATGGATCTATTTCCTGCACCAATTGTTTGACCCAGAAATGTGACTTGCTTTTTAGCGATTTGAGCTTTGTGAAAGCTGCATTTGTGTCCTTTTTTATGCAAATAGTCCAACAATGATGCCAATTCAGTTTGATGTACCTCATGATCTGTTGAGGCAATCAAAATATCATCGACATATTGGATCATAGTGGACTGTTTTACCGGACATTCTGGGTCACACAAATCACGTCTGACAGCCTGATGATATATGGTTGGGGAGTTTTGAAATCCCTGTGGCAATCGTGTCCACTGGTATTGTTCATAGTCAACTGTGAAAGCTAACCATGGCTGGCTGTCAGAGTGCAACGGTACAGAAAAGAATCCATTAGACATATCAATTACTGAAAAATCTTACAATCTAATGGTAAGCCATTACAAATTGTAGATGGATCTGCCACTAGGGGTGATTTTTTCAATATGTTTATTGGCTACTCTGTAGTCTATTGTAAGTCTCCATGTCCCATTAGATTTCTTGATGGGCCATATGGGTGAATTACATGGACTGTTGGTTTTAACTAGCACTCCTTGCGTCAGCAAATTTTCTACAATAAGTTTGATTCCTGTATAGCTTCCTTATTAATCGGATATTGTTTGGTGACCGGAGGTGGAGTTCCTGTCAATTTAACTGGTTCTACACCTGTCAACAACCCACAATCATCCTTGTCTTTAGCCCAAATTGGATGATTCTGTAAGAAAGCATACTGGGAGGGGTTGCATTATTGGTAGAAATCTGTGCTGAGGAAATTTTTATGCTAGTAGATTCTGAGGACATGTCTAAAGTTAGATTTATTTGTCTCAGAAGATCCATGCCTAAAATTGCACCTGTATTTAATGGAGGCGCATAGCAATTTTGTAGTCAGAGTTTTTGGGCCAAATTGTACCTCTATGGGTGGAGTTTCATACAAAACAGAATCTTCACCTATTACACCAGTTAAACAAAGTTTGGTTTTCTTGTATGGGATGTTTAAACCTTGTGCCAATTTTGTAGGAATTACTGTAATTTCTGCACCTGTATCAAGCAAAAATCAATCTCTTTCTCTTTATGCTACCTTTCACAAAAATTATTTGGTCATTGTGTTGGATTACAGGGAAAGGTAGCTACTCACAGCCCCAATAATTAGTTTTTTCCTGGTCTTGTTGTGCTCTTAGAAGAGCCTGAACTATCTGTCCACAGTTTCAGTGGTCACTGGCGGAACTACTTCAGGGTTGTGTGCAGGCTGAGAAGGAGCAGAATTATGCATAGCATTTCTTTTACTATCTTGCAACTTCTTCCTACACTCTTTCTCCCAATGTCCTAATTTTTCACAGTATTTGCATTTGCTTTCTTTTTAGACCATCTATTGTCTTGTTTCGTTGTGTTAAACGTAGCTGCTGCTACTCTTACTTTTGCCTTGACATCAGCATCTCTTTCCCATGTAGCTAACCTGTCTAGGTTACTTCTGAGAGTTCTGTTAGACCAAGTTAGATCTAAGAATGGTAAAGCTTTTCTGTATTCGGCTACAAGGCCATCTGACCAGATACTGAACCAAGGGTCCCTTGTCATCTAGCACACTTTCAGGGTCATCAACAATTCCACTGTAGATTACAGCTGACTGACAAAATCTCTCAGTATATTCACTCACAGTTTCTTCTTTCCTTTGCACACAGGTAGTAATTCTAGACCAATCTATTTTGGGTCCTAAGATATTCTTTAGGATTTTCAAAATACCTTCTCTTAAATCACCCTTACTGGCATTTCGCAGTTCAGAAGTGACAGCAGATTCAAAACTGTTGAATTCAGATTCAGTTAGTATTTGTGACATCAGCTGCGTGACTTCTGCCAACGACATGTCATAAAGACGCATTTTACTGATCAATGTTCTTCTAAATTCAGAAAAATGTGTGCATGCTGACGGTAAACTCTGAGATAGTCTCTCTATATCTTTAGGACATAAAGCTTTGGCAGCAGTTTGTATTTGCACAACAGAAGAATTGAGAGGAACACTATCAGTTTCCTCAATCCCTGAGATCTTCTCCTAGCCCCACACACATTGACTGAATTTACAGGCACATCAGTTACTGATTGGAGAGCTACATCTGTTTCAAAGAACGCTTGTAAATCAGGGTAAATGTTATCAGGCTGACTTACTTCCACATCAGTTTTGCTGCAACTTTCTTGAGGTTCAATTTCTTAGTCAAAGTGGATACTCGCACGGAGTTCATTGTTCTGTTTCTCTAGCTCTGCGTTACGCTGAGACTGTTGTGTCGCTTACACTGAATTCCCTGTGACAACAGATAATGCCTTTCACATTGTTCTTACGAATACTTGCTCCTAGTACCTTTTACACTCATCTACTGACCAAGTCTTGTCTGGATGAATCTCATATTTCATGCGTTAGTTTTGTCTAACTTTTTCAGTGACTATTAGGTCCATTTGTTCCCCTAACAGCGTTTTGAATTCACTATCTGACCACAAAGGAGTCGCAAGACCACTCTTTTCTGTGGTTGGAATCAGTCTAGCATTCATTCTAACCATTTTGTAAGTTTCTTCGTACCACACAAAAAAAATAAGAAATAAAAAAAAAGAACAAAAACTTCTCTGATCAACAGAGGGTACACTTGTTAAATAAAAAAAAAACGTAACTATTGTTAACTTTCCAAATTACCAACACTTCACACTTAACTTCCCTGCCTACAAGAACAGAGGATACTTTCATCTCTAAAATAAAAAACTTTAGAGGATAAACTCTTCCCTGCCTGAAACAGAGGATAAACTTCCCTGCCTACAAGAACAGAGGATAAACTCTTCCCTGCCTACAAGAACAGAGGATAAACTCTTCCCTGCCTGAAACAGAGGATACTTTAGTTAAACAAACCCTACAGATGTATGTTAACTCTTCTCTGACGGCACAGAGGATACACTGGTCTTAGGTTCTTTTGGATTAGAGACAGCACTCACCACAACCTTTGGTTGAGAGAAAAATTCAGTCTGGGAATCTTTGTTCAGCTGGAAGTTTCGCTGGATTCCAAAAGATGCAGTCTGGATGCAGATCTTTGTTTGAGCTTGAAGTTTTTTCAGGTGAGGAAGCTGGAACTCTATCCGGGTCACGGCACCATCTGTTGTAAACTCGGTTCTTCTAAAGTGTAGAACACTCAGAAGAGAAGACCAGGAGACTTCGGATTCGATCGTAGGATTCTTTATTGAAAAACCCCAGTTGTGATGGTAGCTGCAGTCATCGAAATCTCATCTAAAGTAATTTTTACAGGGTATCTTATAGACAGAATTGGAGGAGGGACTTTTGGAGGTTGAGACAAAACATCAAATAAAGCAAGCATCTGAGGGAGGCATTAGTTGGTTGCTAAACTTCCCTTCCCGTGGTTCTAATACACTAATCCACAAATTCACGTCTGGGCCAGGACAAAGCCATTTGCAGAACAAAAGTTGAATCTCTCAGTAGTCTGACTCATTGATCTTACCATTATCATAGAGACAAAAAGCACAGCTGTCTCGAGCTCAAATGGTCAGGAAACGATCTCAAAACACCTGAATTGCCTGACACTTTCTTAGTCAGGAAGTGTATCTAAATTAAACATTTAAATACAATTTGTAATCTCACAACACCAAAAGAGTTTATTAGGTCAGTAAACGCAAGTCCTAACGCATCATTTGTATTATCAACGTGAATGTTAAAATCTCCAACAATTAGTGCTTTATCAACAGTAACCAATAGGTCTGAGAGGAAATCTGCAAATTCTTTTAGAAAATCTGTATATGGCCCTGGCGGTCTATACACAGTAGCCAGAGCAAGAGATAGGACAGATTTATTTTGCTTATCTGACAGTTTAACATTGAGCATAAGTATGTCGAATGAGTGAAACCTGTATCCTGTTTTCTGAGTCACATTGAGAATATCACTATATATTGTTGCGACACCGCCCGCCACGACCAGTCTGTGAGGCTCATGCTTATAACAGTAGCTTGGTGGAGTAGATTCATTTAGACCAAAATAATCATTTTGTTTTAAGCCAGGTTTCAGTCAGACAGAGTACATCAAAACTATTATCTGTGATAATTTCGTTCTGCATATCTTAAACAGAAATGTCGTCGGTAATCGAGGATTTCTTCACATTTCCTTCGGAAATCTTACTGGAGAGATGTACGAAGGAAGAGCTGTTGCAGATTGCAGAGCGTTTTGATGTGGAGGTAATGAGTAATGATAAGAAGCTTAAAGAAACGCTGATGAAAACTGTAAAAGACGCACTTTCTGAGCGGGGTGTTTTAGAGGTAAGAGCTCAAACTATTCATTCTGAAGAGTCTTTAACCTCTCCTTTTTACACTGCCGATCAAAATGTGAAGTTTAGTGAGATGTCTTTGCAAGATAAACAATTATGTGTTGATGGAGAAAAACTTCGTGCTGAACGTGATGTTTGTGCGCTGAAAAGAAAAGAGTTAGAAAATGATTCGGGAGATAAAAAAATTAGAGTTACAGCATAACCTAGAGTTACAACAGACATTGGAGTTACGTAAATTGGAGTTAAAATCTGAAAGGGAGGAAAGAGATTTTCAGTTGAGAAAACTTGAGTTAGAGCTGAATGCCCAAACAGTTGGAACTCCACTTCGCGTGTCATCTGTTGAACCTAGGTTGACGGCCCCTGTGTTTGATGTTTTTAAAAACATTAGACTAGTGCCGCCATTTTTGGAGAAGGAAGTAGAGAAATATTTCCAACATTTTGAACGTGTTGCAGAGTCTTTGAGATGGCCAAAAGAGTTTTGGACCTTATTGCTGCAATGTGTTTTAATAGGGAGGGCACAGGAAGTTTATTCAGCGTTGACTATGGAGCAAAGTGGTGATTATGAAATCGTTAAGTCTGCTATTTTGCATGCTTATGAGCTGGCACCTGAAGCATACCGCCAGAAATTTAGAAGTCATTTTAAGGCTGAAAAGTGCACATATCTTGAGTTTGCTAGAGAAAGAAAACTTGTTTGACCGTTGGTGTACCTCAGTAAAGTAACCACCAAGGAAGAGCTTAGAGAGCTAATTCTTTTAGAGGAGTTCAAAAGCTGTGTTCGAAATGCTGTTGCTATGTATCTCAATGAGCATAAAGTGAGTAAAATGTCAGATGCTGCTCTTATGGCAGAGGAATTTGTTCTTACTCATCAGCTTTCTGTTAGTTACTTAAATGATCTGAGCAGGTCTAAGTTGAGTGTTACTGTTAAAAATAAAAGGGTGGTTGCACGCCAGAATGCTGTGTCAAATTTCGCTGATAATACCTCAGTCACACGTACGAAAGGTGAGCTGGTTTGCTTTTATTGTAAAAAGCCAGGACATAAAATTTCTGATTGTATTGCTCTCAAAGAGAAAGGGGTTAAACATGTTGGTTTAATTTCTACATCAGATGTGAAGCATACTCCTGCTCGATTTAACCAGCAGATTGAGCGGGTGGATGTTACTGAGATGGAGAGTGTTAAAAATAATGCGGATTTTGCACCATTTCTCACTGAAGGGACTGTGGCTTTGCCTAATTCGGATGAGACTGTGCCTGTACGCATCCTTCGAGATACTGGGGCGGGGCAATCCTTTCTGATGGAAGGACTTTGCCCTTGTCTGAACGCTGCTACTACGGGAACACAGGTGCTGGTCAGAGGACTTGAGATGGGGTTCACTGAAGTTCCTCTACACCGCATTCATCTTAATTCCAAACTCGTGTCAGGGGATGTGGTAGTTTGAGTTCGTGCTATGCTTCCTGTCCCTGGTGTAACTTTCATACTGGGCAATGATTTAGCTGGGGGAAATGTCTGGGAAAAGTCAGACGGTGGTGTTCCACCTATATTGGTCTCTGCTGTTGAGAAATTAGGTGGATCTTCTGATTGTCTAAATTTATACCTTGCATGTGCAATAACTCGGGCGATGGCTGAGAGAAGTGTGCCAGATGAAACTGAAAATATTCTTTGTAATACTTTTCTTGTTTCTGAAAATTTTTCTCAGCCAGAACCTAGTATTGCATGTACGGATGTGGAGGATATGATGCCTGTTCATGAGTCACATGCTGTTGATGATCATAAGACAGATAAGTCTGATTCTATGTCAGAAAGTCCATTTATCTGTGATGAACATGTTAAAGTCTGTTCTTTATCTTCGCTTTATAGTGTGACTCGAGATGATCTTATCAAAGCACAGCAGGCGGATGATACTCTTCAAAAATTGTTCTCTTTAGCTCATGAGGTAGGAGACAAGACTTCATCTCCCTTCTATTTTCTCCAGGATGGATTGCTTTATAGACAACAACCTATGAGCTCTGATTTTCACTCGATCCTAGGATCCAAATCGTGGTTCCCCTTAAATTTCGTCAAGACCTGTTACAGCTTTCACATCAGGGCATGGCTGGTCATATGGGGTGAAAGACCTATGATAGAGTTCTAAGGAAATTTTATTGGCCTAGATGTAAGCGAGATGTGATTAACTGTATACGGTCCTGCCATACTTGTCAAATGACAGGTAAGCCAAATCAAAAAGTTCCAGTTGCTCCTTTACAGCCTATTGCTGCAGTTACCACTCCTTTTCACACTTGACGATTGATTGCGTTGGTCCTTTACCACGATCTAAGGCTGGACATGTTTATTTACTCACTGTAATGTGTCAGACTACACGTTACCCTGCAGCTTTTCCTCTGAGATCAATCACTAGCAAAGCTATTTTAAAGGCTTTAACAAGTTTCATGTCTATTTTGGCATTCCAAAAACCATTCAGTCTGATCAGGGTTCGAATTTTATGTCCCGAAACTTCTCTAAGGTCATGCGACAACTTGAAGTTAAACATAACATCTCAAGTGCTTATCACCCTCAAAGTCAAGGAGGTCTGGAACGATTCCATCAGACTCTTAAGTCACTTTTGAGGTCGAACTTGACTGTGACTGGGAGGAAGGACTTCCTTGGATGTTGTTGGCTATTCGTGAGGTTGTACAAGAGAGCATAGGTTTTAGCCCTAATGAGTTAGTGTTTGGACACACTGTTAGAGGCCCTATTGCTGTCTTGGCAGATGAGTGGACTAATTTTGACCCTCCTGAGAATGTTTTAGACTATGTAAGTAGTTTCCGTTATCGACTCTATGAAACTAGAGCAATAGCTCTGCGAAATTTAGCCAAGTCTCAGGGGAAAATGCAGAGATTGTTCGATCGTCAAGTCCAGACATTTTCAAGCAGGTGATCAAGTACTGGCGTTGTTACCTGTTTTGACTAGTCCTTTCCAGGCTCGGTTTGCTGGACCGTATACGATTGCGAAGAGTCTTTCGAATAACAACTATTTATTAAATACACCCGATCGGCGAAAGAAAATCCAGGTTTGTCATGTTAATTTACTCAAATCATATGTGACTCCTGTACCTTCTTTGTCTGTTGATGTTGTTAAAACTGCTGAAACTGCAGATTTAAGGGTTTCAGAAGCATCTGTGGAGGTGGATGACCATCTAGAGGAAATGAAAGGTCCTTCTCGAGGAGAAGTGGAAGGGCGACTGAATAACTCAGAAGTGCTTGTCAACTTGGCTCACCATTTGTTTCACCTGTCCGAGTTAGAGAAGACCGACATAATTGAGTTGGTAAACTCATTTCCCTCTCTCTTTTCTGATGTTCCCACCCGAACTTCTGTCATTGAGCATGACATTGATGTTGGTACAGCTCAGCCAGTGAAACAACACGCATATCGTGTCAATCCTATAAAAAGGAAGTTACTTCAGAAAGAGGTGGATACTTGATCACAACTTAGCAGAACCCAGTTTTAGTTCTTGGAGTTCTCCATGTATTTTAGTGAGTAAACCTGATAATTCATATCGTTTTTGCACTGACTATAGGAAGCTCAACTGTCTGACAAAACCCGATCGTTATCCTCTACCCAGAATCGATGACTGCGTTGACCGTGTTGGCTCTGCGAAATTTGTTAGCAAATTTGACCTCCTGAAAGGTTATTGGCAAGTGCCATTGACATGCCATTGATAGAGCGTAGCGTCCTGGTGATGTTGTCCGACAAGAGTTCCGCACCGACTCTGCTGGGGTGCAGGCCATCAGCACAAAATAGCCTAGGACGCTCCCAGAAAAGATTCCAATTATTAACAAAGATAATTTTCTGATCTTTACACCATGATAACAACCATTCGTTTAAAGCAAACAGTCTACTGAATCTTTCGTGTCCTCGTCGATACGTGGGAAGAGGTCCTGACACGATGATCGCCGCCGTGGGCGATGTGCTGCATACTGTCTCGATCAGGCTCCTGAAGTCCCTCTTCAGTGTCTCCGTCTGCCGCAGCTTGGTGTCGTTAGCCCCCGCGTGAATCACAACAGCTGCAACGCTCTCATCATCCTTCAGGATTGCGGGTATCTGCACAGAAACATCAAGAACACGAGCACCAGGGAAACAGTGAGTGTGCACTTTACCTTCAGCTAACGTAGCACGGACATGCCGGACGATTGAGTCTCCGATGACCACAGCGTCATGATCAGTCTCGCAGAGAGGGGCGAAGTGGTTCCGGGATGAGATGTCGAAGACCGGAGGGGGAGAAGTCGTCAACCGGGGCCTGGATCGCATCGTCGGCTGGTGCACCCAGGGTCCTGGATTTCCCGGCGCCGGAGTGAAGGACGTCAGGGAAGATCGCGTCCCGGGTGCACGGGGCCTGTGCAGAGAAACACATGGAGTAGAGGTGGTGGGAGTGTTAACAGCGCGCTGCATAATTACCCCGGACTTGTGAGCGTCGGCGCGGGATGTTTCCAGCATTTCTTTCCGTTTCCTTAGTTGGGCCTGTTTCCCAAGCAGCTCGTGGATCCGTCTCTCCACGGCCTCCAGCTCCAGCTGCACCGAATGCAGCTCGAACGTGTCCTCACCTGCACACAAAGGTAGACACAAATCCGCCATTAAAGCAAGTAACAGTTAAACAGTGGTAAATGTGTGTGTATGTATGTGTGAATAGGGTATTAGCTGTGTTAGCGGCACCCGCGCTGGCTATGCTAACGGGCTATAAGCTAAAAGCGGACTCAGGAAATCAAAATAAAACTTGCGATAGCAAGGTGCTCTGATTATTTTCACAATATATAAACAAAAATGATAGTGTATACAATTCGAGTGTGTCATTGTTCTCTACAGGTTGAGTGATTGTGGCGTCACAGATGAAGGTTGTGCTGCTCTGGCTTCAGCTCTGAGATCAAACCCATCACACCTGAGAGAACTGGATCTGTCTATGAATAAAATAGGAAAATCTGTGAACCTGCTCTCTGATGTACTACAAAATCCTGACTGTAAACTGGACGTACTAAGGTAAGATTATTTATGACACACTGTAAAATATTTGTGAAGTGAAAAACAAATCACCCAAAAAAGTTTGAAAACACAAAGACAAGTCAGGCAAAATGTAAAAAGTAGGTATTTTTTGTGAATGGAATACTTACTCCTGATTGGTTGAGACAACTGTCAATCAAGATACAGAGATACAGAAAGTAAAACATTGTGTGGCTTTGTTTCTTGTACATGTGTGGACTTCTGTGTTCATGTTAAAGCATTAGCAAAACCTTTAAATGGATTGTCTGTTTACACTAAATGCTAATATCGTCATGTTAGCAAAGACTTGACTGTTAGCAGACAAAATTACTAAAGAAACCAGTCAGATAAGTGCGAGAGTAAGATTGTCGCTGTTAATAAGTGATTCATTATGATTGAACCGAATCATTATTACTCCATTACAAGTGAAATTTGTAAAGACAGATTTTTACTTAAGTAAAAGTACAGAAGTACTTGCATTTTAAAGTACTAAAGTACCAAAAGTAATATTCCTTTTATGCCAATGCACTGATTTATTTTTGTATCTTTGGGATAAAGAGCTTTTAGAATGTTAAAAACTTAGAAATAAAACAAATAAATGACCCCCCCACAAACGCAGGACGGTAATGATCTCTCACAGCTCTGGCAGTGTGTGCACACATCTACGTGTAGATATTCATCCACATTTGAACCAAGTGGACAGTGAAAATACTGTAAATACAGACTGATAAAACAAATCAAACCTGTTTTCAAACCCAGCAACACAACTGTAGATGTATAACTTTACAACAGCAACACTGCTTCAACAAAAAAAGCAAAAGAGCAAGATTTATTTGAGATCATCGCTCTTGCGGTACGTTGATGTCATACACAGAACGTCTGTGCAGCGCTGCTTCAAGTCAAACACCTATTGTGTTTTGTTAGGAGATGCACAACTGTTGTTCTGTGGCTTTATAGATAATAGTTTTGTTTACACTATTTAGCAAAATCAGACAATATTGTGTCTAATATATACCACAATAAAAACTTCTTAATATTGAATCGTTGCAAAAACATATCACATTTGCAACTGGTCAGTGTTCAAAAAATGCTGGAAAATCACTTTACGTGACTCGACAAGAGTGAGTACTGATATACTGTCAATAAATCACATTTTAGAAAATAACAAAATCACTCGCTGACTTTCAAAGCTGCTGCATAACGACTTTCTACTTCGAGGATCTTGATAGAAATGTAGTGGAGTGAAAAGTACAATATTTGTCTTTCAGATGTAGTGAAGTTAAAGTAACAATTTTCCAGAAAAAATAATACTCAAGTACATGTACTCCACTACTGTCCACCTCTGCTAACATGTATATAATTAAAGTAATATGTTTGTCCTCACGTTGATCAGATGTTCTGGTGAATCAAACACATGCAGCTCATATTGTTCCCAAACTCAAAAGCGTGAGTCTCTTCCTGCAGCTTCAAGAACAGCTTTACTGATCAGCAGCTTCAGTGTGATTAGGAGCAGGTGTAGGGGGGGGGGCTTTAGGAATAGACACAAGTAAGGACATTATAAGACAGCATCTGTTTATAGTGAAGTGAAGAGTGTGTCATTGTTCTCTACAGGTTGAGAGATTGTGGCGTCACAGATGAAGGTTGTGCTGCTCTGGCTTCAGCTCTGAGATCAAACCCATCACACCTGAGAGAACTGAATCTGTCTCTGAATAAAATAGGAGATTTAGGTGTGAAGCGTCTCTGTGCTGGACTGAAGGATCCTGACTGTAAACTGGAGAAACTGTGGTAAGATCATCTCTCTGATCGTCTCATGTCTTTGTCTTCAGTAAGATGTGTCCTTTAATGTAAATTCTGACTAGACACTAAATCTCATCATAAATGACTGAAGATGAAGTTAATTTCATTCAGGGTTTCTACAGACATGAACAAGTTCAATTTAAGACCTAAACCTGCGATTGAAATACACATTATATTACAAACACATACGTCATTTTGAATGTGTTTAACATAAAAAGAAAACAAAATTTTATTGCTGTAATAAATCATATTTATTAATACGATATACAGTGAACTTTTCATATCAGCAGACAATATTCCATACAAAATATCTCCACAAAAGCACCGCATCACCGAGATTTTTGGTGTAAACTATTTATTCTGAAGCAATATTTTCAGTTTTCTATCAGCTTTTCCAAACTTAAATCTGCATATTGTTATTTACCTTTACAACGTCCTATTTTTGTACAGATGCATAAATGTTTTCCTGTAGCTCAACTGGTAGAGCATGGCGTTAGCAACGCTAAGATCATGGGTTCGATTCCCAGGGAAAGCAAGACCTGATAAAATGTAGAAACTGTAACTTGAATGCAATGTAAGTCGCTTTGGATAAAAGCGTCTGCTAAATGTAAATGTAAATGTAAATGTTTTGATGTATTAAACAAAATGTTGAATACTGACATTTGACATTTTTAAATAATAAAAAGATACTTTAAATGTGAAATTAAAACCGCCAGTAGGTGGCAGCGAGTCACTGTTAATAAGTGATTAATTGTGATTGAACCGAATCATTGAAATATTCATAAAACAGTCAATATGGTGTCTAAAATATAAGTCTCTTAATTAACTTTGTTTATTGAACTGTTGTAAAAATCAATATATCATTTTGTAATCATGGTAATTTTTGGAGAAAAAACGACACTCTTCATGTGAAATTGATAAACTATATGAAGTGGTATAAATATATACATTTTCTGCCCCATGTCTTGAATTTTGTGATCATTGTAAATGTATTTTAATAGATTGAATCCTAGTGAAAGAGCGCACTCTTAACTACGCACGTGCACTAGTCTAGATTTCACTCTGTAGGTGTTTTTTGTATTTCTGCGTCGTGAGAATATTCATCAAAATAGCTCACTTGTCGTGGTATGTTTCCTAACGATATCATGTTATGAATAAACTAAACATTTATAATTTTTACCTCAGTGTTTCTTCTGAGTTTCTTTGTGTGCTGTTGTGTTCATTCGTTTTGAAGTCTCTCACAAAGAGACAGACAGCGTGAGCCTCAACAGCACGACCTTGATACCAGAAATACACGATCCATTATCAACTGCTGTTTACATTGAATGAACACGAATACAATCAGAAGAATCCTTCTCGCGTTTCCATGCTTCACTGCTTATTTTATGTCACTATTATGTTTTAATCAAGATATTTGTCCGGTTGGTCAAGTAATCAGCTAAAAGAAAAAAAACTTTTTATTAATTAATTAAACTAGCTAGAAGACTGATTAGCTGTAGCCCCCGCAGGGGAAGAAAAAACATTAATTAATTAATTAAACTAGCTAGAAGACTGATTAGCTGTAGCCCCCGCAGGGGAAGAAAAAACATTAATTAATTAATTAATTAAACTAGCTAGAAGACTGATTAGCTGTAGCCCGCAGGGAAGAAAAACATTAATTAATTAATTAAACTAGCTAGAAGACTGATTAGCTGTAGCCCCCGCAGGGGAAGAAAAAAACATTAATTAATTAAACTAGCTAGAAGACTGATTAGCTGTAGCCCCCGTAGGGGAAGAAAAACGACTTCGGTCTGTCCAATTATTGTAAACAGGTTCGTCAAACTGAAGATATTTTAGTGGTAATGTGACCAAATAGGCTATATTTAATATTTAAGACCCATCGAATCTGAATCTAAGACATTTTAAGGTCTTTTATTATGAAAACGTTAAGACTTTAAGGACCCGCGGATACCTGTTCATTCATCTTCATCACATCACATGAGCTCTTGCTCCTGTTTTTGATCCACCAAACATTTACTGGAGCTTCAGTTTCTTCTGCTAGTTTGATTAATACTCCTTCACCTGCTCATCTCTGTGTAAGAGTTTATTTTCCTCTTATTTTCCACTTTTCTGAAATCCCATGAACTCATTGTGTTCTCACAGATGTCATACAGATGTAACCTGAATATTCAGATATTAATGTGTGATTTAGTGATTTCTGTTCAGTTTATAATCTGCCAAACATGACACAATGATGTGTTTGATCACAAGAGTTATAAATGAAATGTAATGAGGAACACGTGGCTCCTGTGAAGCAAATGTCCTCCTGTAGGTGTTTATTAGAGGAGCAAGTGACTGTTTCTCCAGACAGATCCGTCCTTATATCACTATGAAACAATATCTCACATTCAGCTCCGTGTGTCTGTTCAGTCCTGAAGCACATGACAGTTTCAAACAGCACCATTGAGCATCAACATGCATAAATCTCATTCTATCAGCAGCAGTTTGTGGCAATGCTTGTCATTATATCTCCTCTCCTGCTCTGAGACCAGAGTCAATAACAAACTACAGACACTTGAACTACAATTCACATTGTGTCATTGTTCTCTACAGGTTGAGATATTGTGGCGTCACAGATGAAGGTTGTGCTGCTCTGGCTTCAGCTCTGAGATCAAACCCATCACACCTGAGAGAACTGAATCTGTCTCTGAATAAAATAGAATCAGGAGTGAAGTTACTCTATGATCTGAAAGATAATCCAGATTATAAACTGGAGACTTTAGACTATTGTGAGTATTTTAAAAGTATGTAACAGGTCTCATATGTGTGTAATTGGAGAATATAAGATAACAATTCAGCTTCACTTTAGTCCCAGTACATTAAACTCTGTTTAATTCTGTGATCTATATATATTCATATTAATATTTTAATCTCTTTCAGTGTCTCTGTGTGCAAATGATAAAGAGAGAGTTGTTGATCATCACTGTTATTAATCTATGATCAGTTGTTCATTCATATCTCTGGCTGTAATATGAATATACTGTGTATTTCTGAACTGGATCTGCTGATGTGATGTGACAGCAGTAATGTCTCATACTCATATGTGACTGTCTGTGTGTTTTATTGTAGGACTCTCAGTATTCAGACGTCAGTCCAGGTTCCTCAGGATCAGCTGATGGTGAATAAGGAGACGTCACAGTCACACAATCAACAGAGACTGAAGACACAGAGACACACAGCATCACACTGTCATGTGTCGTCTTTCACTGTCTTGTTTTATAGATAATGGCTCATGAAATTGAGTGCAGAATCAATTTGGATTAACTAGATATTGTCTACAATGTAGATCAGTGGTGTCAAACATAGGGCCCACGAAGATGTCCAATCTAACCCTGGGACGATTTGAACAATAATATAAAATAATAAATGTTGTGAATTTGACTCATTTGTTTCCTTTTCTAATTTGTCTTATTTTTTCTGTGCACTACATCTCCAACAATTCCTAGTAAACTACATTAAGGGTGAACTCCATATGGGGCACTACATTACCCATATTCCCCTGGTTCAGGTCTATAAATAGACCTCACTTCCTTCCTTTGTCCCTTTTATGCATTGGTGAGGTGTGGGTGCTTGAATGGGCACCCAACCATGTCCTTTCCTTAGGATGCATTAATGACCTAAAGTCATCCTGTTTATCCTGTACATCATGTCCATCATGGTAGTCCTGCTCCATATGAATTTGTGAACTGCATGTCATGTCAACTACTAAAGATTTGTGATTCTTCACTTCAACGGAATAAAAGAGAGCAAAGGACTGGTGTTTCTTCCAGTGTTCTAATCAGACACGCCACCAAGTTTCTATAATTTAACCAACTTTGGATATTATAACATCACATATTCAACATATGGTCCTTCGAGCCGGAATTAGAAATTTGGTGGGATTGATTACTATGCAAGACCTCCAGTTCGGCGTAGTGTAAGGATGAGAAGGCCTCCTTCCCGTTTTGCAGACAGTATGGTACGAGAAACTGATCCTCCTCCACCTCCTTCCTTACCAACCTTAGTCGTAAGTGATCATCAACAAATTGACAATGGAAATCCATGTTCCTTAAGACCTGCTACTTGCTCATTTGCTCAGTGTGAGCAGTCTCAACATGACTTACTTGATATGGATGTTAGAGAAGAAATACTTGGACTTAAGGGTATTTTGGGTGAGATTGTGTCTAGAATGTCTCCATTAGCAGTTTCTTCTATGCATTCTGATTTATCTGAGTCTTTTGATGATGATGCTTTTGATGAAGATGAAAATGCTGTTGATAAACCATCTGTTGTTCAAGAATTGTGTGCATGTATTAAGAAAGCTGAAAAGAAATCTACATACAGGCAAGGTAATTCATCAGCTAGATACGAGCAAATCGTATCTAGAGAGTTGCATATTTTTTGTGATTCTTCAGAGAGCGCATATGGGTCGGTAGCCTATTTGCGAATGGGAACTGATAAGGGCGTGGTCCATACTTCCTTGATCATGGCAAGATCTTGAGTTGCCCCAAAAAGGCAAATTTCCATCTCTCGCCTTGAACTTTGCGCTGCTCTAACAGGTGCACAGCTTTCTAAAATCTTGCAAAAGGAACTGACTCTTCCCTTGACAAATACCGTTTTATGGTCCGACTCAACAACTGTTCTGTCCTGGCTGCATTCTCCCTCCTGCCGTTATAAAGTTTTCGTAGCCAATCGAGTCACTGAAATCTTGGAACTCACTGATCTTTCTTCTTGGAGATATATTCCTTCTGCACAGAATCCAGCAGAAGATATTACTAGAGGCAGAACGCTGGTTGAGCTGGCTAAACCTGATCATAGGTGGCGACAAGGTCCACCATTTCTGAAATGTACTCCCCATCAGTGGCCTCAAAATCTAGTGTCCAGATCTGCTAGTTCTGATCCTGAGCTCCGAAAACCACTCTTTTGTGGGTTAACACAATTGGAAGATCTTGTACTCCCAGACCCTTCCTATTCCCAGTCATGGTCAGAGTTAAAGTCTGCCACAACTGAGTTATTGCGACAATATGGTCCGGAATCTTGTGACCCCTCAGTCGTTCAAACCTTTCTTTTAAGACAAGCCCAGCAACAAAGTTTCCCTACTGAGTACCAGTCTTTAAAGGAAGGAAAGCCCATTGAATCTCAAAGTCGTCTCCTTACACTCTCTCCTGAATTTAGAGAAGAAACTGGACTTATTGTAGTGGGCGGCAGGCTCAGACGAGTAGAGGACATGGAACCTGAAATGATTCATCCAGTCATTCTTGACTCCAAACATCCATTATCTAGTTTAATCATTAAGGACTGCGACGAGAAACTTTTCCATCCTGGTACAGAGAGAGTTTTCTCAGAACTTCGCCGTAATTATTGGATAATTAAAGGGAGACAAGCTGTAAAAAAACATCAGTTGTCTTGTTTGGAATGTAGAAAGTGGAAAGCTAAGCCATCTATCCTCAAATGTCAAGTCAAGTCAAGTCACCTTTATTTATATAGCGCCTTTAACAATACAAATTGTAACAAAGCACTGCACAATATCAAAATAGGCAAATTGTGTAAAATGACAGGATTTAACACTCCATTATCTGCTGAATGCATTTCATTATTGAATTTAGTAATGGCATTGTCCAGCTTAGTTCAGTTTAAATAATATCTGTGCAATCAAGTCGATGATTGTGCTGGAAATGAAGTGTCCCCAACTGAGCAAGCCAGAGGCGACAGCGGCAAGGAACGAAAACTCCATCGGTGACAGAATGGAGAAAAAACCTTGGGAGAAACCAGGCTCAGTCGGGGGGGTAGTTCCCCTCCGGCCAGACGAATCAGTAGTTTGTTCCAACTGCAGCAAAGTCAGAGTGTAAGTGGTCCACTGGTTCCAGGGGTCTTTCCCCGATGGATGTCTAGGTGACGAGGTCCTCACTGGAGATCTGTCTCTGGGACTCATCTCGGAGGGGTTGTCATCGTCTCTACTCAGGTGTTCGGTCATCTCTATCGTTTAAGGGTAGGATCCAGACTGAAGCTTGTGTAATTATGGGATGTTAATCCCGTGGCATAAACATAGAAACAGTCAAACAATTTGCGTAGCAGCTGCTCCATCCAGGAATAACCCTGGATGGAATTATCAGTATAACCCAAGCTAAAGCATAATAATGTGCATTTGTTCAGTTAGACTGGCAGTACAAGATTGTGAGATGCATTATATGAATGCTTGGCTAAAGAGATGCGTCTTTAATCTAGATTTAAACAAAGAGAGTGTGTCTGAACCCCGAACGTTTTCAGGAAGGCTATTCCATAGTTTAGGAGCCAGATATAAAAAGTTCTACCTCCTTTTGTGGACTTTGCTATCCTAGGTACTACCAAGAGTCCAGAGTTTTGCGACCTTAGGGAGGCGGGTTGATGTAGCGTGATAGAAGATTAGTTAGAGTGCAGGAGCTAAATCATTTAGGGCCTTATAGGCAAGTAATAATATTTTGTAACTGATACGAAACTTAATAGGCAGCCAGTGCAAAGACTGTAAAATTGGAGTAATATGGTCATATTTTCTTGACCTGGTAAGGACTCTAGCCGCAGCATTTTGTACTATCTGTAGCTTGTTTATTGAAGATGCAGGACAACCACCTAGCAGTGCATTACAATAGTCCAGTCTAGAGGTCAGGAATGCATGAACTAACTTTTCTGCATCAGAAACACTTAACATGTTCCGTAGCTTGGAAATGTTTCTAAGATGGAAGAATGCTGTTTTTGTAACATTGGAAATATGATTTTCAAAAGATAGGTTGCTGTCTAATATAACGCCCAGATTTTTAACTGTAGAGGAAGTAACATTACATCTGTCTAGTTGCAAATTGTAATCCAAGAGATTCTGTGTACTGTTTTTAGGTCCAATAAGTAATATCTCGGTCTTATCTGAATTTAATAGGAGAAAATTACTGGTCATCCAATCTTTTATATTTTAACACACTCTGTTAGCTTAGATAGTTTAGAAGTTTCATCTGGTTTTGTTGAGATATATAGTTGAGTGTCATCAGCATAACAATGGAAACTAATCCCGTATTTTCTAATAATATTACCAAGGGCAGCATATATAATGAAAATAATAGAGGACCTAGGACAGATCCTTGTGGTACTCCATACTTTACTGGTGATAATTGAGATGACTCCCCGTTTAAATAAACAAAGTGGTAGCGATCGGACAGGTAGGATCTAAACCATCTTAGAGCCTGCCCTTGAACACCTGTATGGTTTTGTAATCGATCTATCAGTATGTCATGATCTATAGTGTCGACGCAGCACTAAGATCAAGTAAAACTAGCAATGAGATACAGCCTTTGTCTGACGCAAGAAGCAAGTCATTTGTAATTTTAACAAGTGCAGTTTCTGTGCTATGGCGGGGCCTGAAACCTGACTGAAATTCTTCATAGATATAATTTTTGCAAAAGGAGCACAGTTGAGCAGACACTACTTTTCTAATATTTTCGACATAAACGGAAGATTTGAAATGGGCCTGTAATTTGCCAGTTCACAAGGATCTAATTTTGGTTTCTTAATAAGAGGCTTAATAACTGCCAGTTTAACTGGTTTTGGGACGTGACCTAAAGATAACGAGGAGTTAATAATATTGAGAAGCGGTTGTTCTGCAACAGGTAACAACTCTTTCAATAGTTTAGTTGGTACAGGATCTAATAAACATGTTGTTGGTTTAGATGCAGTGATAAGTTTATTTAGCTCATCCTGTCCTATAGTTGTAAAGCACTGCAGTTTTTCTTTGGGTGCGATGAATGATGCTGAAATACTAGACGCTGTGGAATCTACGTTTGTTATTGTATTTCTAATGTTATATATTTTATCAGTAAAGAAATTCATAAAGTCATTACTATTAAACTGTGAGGGAATATTTAGATCGGGTGACATCTGTTTATTTGTTAATCTAGCCACTGTGTTAAATAAAAACCTTGGATTGTTTTGGTGATTATCTATGAGTTTGCAGATATACTCGGTTCTTGCCGTTTTTAGAGCCTGTCTATAGCTGGACATACTGTTTTCCACGCAATTCTAAAGACTTCCAAGTTACTTTTTCTCCATTTTGCGCTCAAGAATACGAGTTTCTTTCTTGAGAGAATGGGTATAACTGTTGTACCATGGCGCAGCACGTTTTCTCTAACCTTTTTAATTTGATGGGTGCAACAGTTTCTAACGTATTGGAGAAGATAGTTCCCATGTTGCTAGTAATTGTGTCTAGTTCATCTGTATTTATGGGTACACAATGCAGTTGAGATAAATCAGGCAGGTTATTTGTGAATCTGTCTTTAGTGGCTGGAATAATAATTCTGCCTGGGCGATAACGCGAGCCATATAGTTAATATCAGTAATATGCAGCATGCATGATACAAGGAAATGGTCAGTAACATCATCACTTTGAGGTATGATATCTATATCAGTTAGATCAATTCCATGCGATATTATTAAATCTAGCGTATGATTAAAACGATCGTGGGCCGGTGACATTTTGCTTGACACCAAAAGAGTTTATTAGGTCAGTAAACGCAAGTCCTAACGCATCATTTGTATTATCAACGTGAATGTTAAAATCTCCAACAATTAGTGCTTTATCAACAGTAACCAATAGGTCTGAGAGGAAATCTGCAAATTCTTTTAGAAAATCTGTATATGGCCCTGGCGGTCTATACACAGTAGCCAGAGCAAGCGATAGGACAGATTTATTTTGCTTATCTGACAGTTTAACATTGAGCATAAGTATTTCGAATGAGTCAAACCTGTATCCTGTTTTCTGAGTAACATTGAGAATATCACTATATATTGTTGCGACACACGCCGCCACGACCAGTCTCACGAGGCTCGTGCTTATAACAGTAGCTTGGTGGAGTAGATTCATTTACACATCACACATGTTCCTGTGTGGCTCAGTGGTAGAGCATTGCGTCTGTTGTGCAGAAGGTTGTGGGTTCGATTCCCAGGGAACACATGTACTAATGGAAATGTATAACCTGAATGCAATTGTAAGTCGCTTTGGATAAAAGCGTCTGATAAATGTAAATGTAAATGTAAATTTAGACCAAAATAATCATTTGTTTTAAGCCAGGTTTCAGTCAGACAGAGTACATCAAAACTATTATCTGTGATTATTTCATTTACAATAACTGCTTTCGGTGTTAGTGATCGGATATTTAGGAGCCCAAGTTTTAAAAATTGTTTTTCTTCATTTATTTTGCATTTTTCTGGTTTAATCACGATCAGATTTGTTCTAGATCCTGCATTAAATTTATATTTTGAACTCAATATTCGGGGAACAGACACAGTCTGTATAGATTGGACACTGCAAGTACCTTTATCATTTAAGTGGGTAGAACAAAAGTCATCATAGCTGTTATTGGAGAATTGGCTTACTAGTCAGATAGAGCGTAGCGTCCTGGTGATGTTGTCCGACAGGAGTTCCGCACCGAGTCTGCTGGGGTGCAGGCCATCAGCACGAAATAGCCTAGGACGCTCCCAGAAGAGATTCCAATTATTGACAAAGAGAATTTTCTGCTCTGTACACCATGAAAACAACCATTCATTTAAAGCAAACAGTCTACTGAACCGCTCGTGTCCTCGCCGACACGTGGAAGAGGTCCTGACACGATGATCGCCGCCGCTGGGCGATGGCGTGCCGCGCATCAGGCTCCTGAAGTCCCTCTTCAGTGTCTCCATCTGCCGCAGCTTGGTGTCGTTAGCCCCGCGTGAATCACAACAGCTGCAACGCCTCGTCCATCCTTCAGGATCGCGGGTATCTGCACAGAAACATCAAGAACACGAGCACCAGGGAGACAATGAGTGTGCACTTTACCTTCAGCTAACGTAGCACGGACATGCCGGACGATTGAGTCTCCGATGACCACAGCGTCACGATCAGTCTCGCAGAGAGGCGGCGGTTCCGGGATGAGATGTCGAAGACCGGGGGAGAAGTAAATCGTCGCCGGGGCCTGGATCGCGTCTTCCGCTGCTGCACCCAGGGTCCGTGATTTCCAGCGCCGGAGTGAAGGCCATCTGTGACGATCGCGTCCGGTGCACGGGCCTGTGCAGAGAAAACACGGAGTAGAGGTGGTGGGAGGCGTTAGCAGCGTTGCATACTTACCCGGACTTATGAGCGTCAGCCCGAGATGTTTCCAGCGTTGCTATCCGTTTCCTCAGCTGGGCCTGTTTCCCAAGCAGCTCGCGGATCCGATTCTCCACGGCCTCCAGCTCCAGCTGCGCCGAATGCAGCTCGAACGTGTCCTCACCTGCACACAAAGGTAAACACGAATCCGCCATTTAAGCAAGTAACAGTGAAACGATGTTAAATGTGTGTATGCGTGTGTGAAAAAGGGGTATTTGCTGTGTTAGCGGAACCCGCGCTGGCTTTGCTAACGGGCTATAAGCTAATAGCGGACTTGGGAAATCAAAATAAAACTTGCGATAACAAGCCGCTCTGATTATTCTCGTTGCAGAATGCGATCGGGGATATATTCACACGTTATAGAAACACAAATTATTGTGTATAAAATCGGAATTTAAGATAGAAAATAGACGATAAACAATTGGCTTGGCGAAGATTCAGCTCAGAAACACGCGTCAACGACAAACCGGAAGTAAATCAGCATGTTTGCCGTTGCCGTGTGAAAGCAGAATGAGCATGTGAGCGGTCGAAAGCACCCGAAAGATCCGAGCCGAGCAGATTCACACCCGAAAGATCTGCGCGGGTAGAGAAGGACACCCGGTCTCAAGTGCTGTCTGTAGCTCACCATATAAAGGTGATTGTGACTGATAGACAAACAACAGTAAATAAGACTGACACGTTTCACACAGTGCTTGCTGAAAACACAAGCTGACACTGCTCGTTCCGGATGCGCTTTTACGCTCTCTGGTCTCTACGTCACCCCGCCCGGTGTGGACTGATTACACACATGTTCCAGAGCGTGGGAACACAGGGGCGTTCCCAAAGCGTCGTCGACGCAGCTCGAGTTCCGAAGGGGAAAAGCTCATTTTAATTTACCTTTTTTACTTTTTTGATCGAATAAAGGCAGCCTTAATGTCTAGAAGTGACTTAAAAAAAAATAATAATCTTACTTATCCCAAACTTTTAATCTTAAAGTGTATATTATTCTTAATGTAATGTTTATTATAAATGTATTCATCACACTGCAGCACCATTTAAAATGAAATGAAGCCAAATGAGTTGTTGTGTGACCAGTCAGATGTAAAAACATACAGTTGCTCTTAAACATTCATATACAGTGCCTTTTAACATTCAGTCTTTGTTTATTATAAAACATGTTAATGGACATCATCATGCTTGTGCTCTCTGAATTCATTCTTTTCTACAAACTATGGAATACATCATAACTCTGATCTCAGGATACTGACCGGATCAAACAATGGTTTTACAGTCTGTTTATTGACGGTGCTGTTATATAGTGTTTGTGCTTCCACTGAAACACTGGTCAGTTTACTGTGACATTAACACGTGTCTGAATCATTTCAGCATTGAGCTCTTTTCTGTGACCAGCAGAGGACGCTGAATCTCTGAGACTCCTGAAACGAGATCAATCCTGTAAAACATGCTCAGTTTATTACTAAAGCCACAGTAGAAAATAACTGCAACGAGATGCAAGCAGAGTCTTTTGAGGATTTGAACACATTATAGTGTTTGCAGCAGCTCTAGATTGAATGATATTCATTATTTTGTCCTGTTTTAGTTTGTTTTATAGGAATATATCAGCAAAGAATGATGATTAATTCATTCTGTCAAGCTGTTTTAAGAGTTTATTTCTTCTGCTGAACACAAAATAAGATATTGTGAAGAAAGTTGACTTCTATAGTATGGACAAAAATAATATGGAAGTCAATGGAGACCAGGAACAGTTTGCTTACAACATACTGTTTTCTATTCAGTTTATTCCTTACGTTTTCTTTAGTCGGTCCTTAAACAGTCTTTTTCATAAAACCTGTTCATATAGCTGTGTTCACACTGCAGGGATTACATGTTGATTCTTTAGTGCAGCGGTATAAAGCAAGACTGTTGAGTTTGATGATAATACAGAGTTAAAGTGACGTTAAACGTGGCCAGTGTTCTCCTGCGGCGGAGGTGTAATGCTGATGTAGTTTATTGCTGATCTGATGAATGTGTCTGTAGTGCTTCTCTCCACATGTGACGGGCCTTTCAGTCTTTCCTTGCGCTCGGTGGTTGAAGCGTGAGAGCGGGGCAGGTGGGAATTGTGTAATCGATAAATCGCTCTCTCTGGATTCTTGCTGAGTCGGCTCTCAGAGAACTCACTCAAAGCTCAGAGACACACGTGTGTCCGAGTCTGACGCCACAGCAGCACCGTTACATGCCTTTTAGAGACACAGGGACAGCTGCATCATTCATGTGCATTTGAATAAGTTTGAGACGTAAAAACATAACTACAGCCTACACAGCTGTCATTTCATAACCATTTACTGTAGTTACAAACTTACAGACGTGCCTGTTTTTCTGTGAAGGAACATTACATGGGGATTACAAATACAATAGTTCAATCATTTACATTGACAAAATAATTATTAATAATAATATATTTTTTGTTTCAACAAGACAACAATTAAGACATAAATATATGACTTATCTAATATACAATTGCATTGCAAGGTATTTATATATTTATGAAAATAAAACTCATTCATTTTCATTTACACTACAAGTTCCAATACTAATATTTAAGTCTTACATTTATAACTTTCAAACATTCAAACCCTCAAACTTTTAAACATTTTAAATTAAACATATCTTTAGGAGGAATGCTGGAGAAATGCTGTAAAAATGAAGTAAATTCCCAAACTTTTTTGTCAGATGAACGCCTTTGATGTAAAATATTTAATTGATGTTCCCATGAGATTATAATGTAATTCTTCAATAATTTGCATATTCACGGTTCTCTGATCTGGGTTATTGGTCACATGACGTGCAAGTAAACTAATCAAATATTTTTTTAGTAAATGTTTTTTTATTATTTTTAATAAAACAATTAAAATATGTTTTAAAACAAATATAACATAACTTTTGTATTGTTTTTATTTAAAACAAATATTAAATGTAGTAATAACAACATCATCAACAACAACAAATATAAATAATACAAAAATATTAATTCTTAATTTTTACAAATTATAAAAATGAAGACAGAAATATATTGCTGTAACTTACAATTGTACTGCAAATTAAAATATATATTATTATGATCTTAATTTAATTTTACACTGCGAGTTTCAATAATAATGTACATTATGTAACAATTTTTATTTTGGCAGAATAGCAATGAAATGCTGTACATATTAATATTAGAATTACATTTTATTCTGTTTTGCAATTCACTCTTAAATACGCAGCACAACAACAGATTATACACGTATTAAATTGTAGTATTTTATTTAATAATTGCATAAGCTAAATAGTGATTGTCCTTTATAGATTTTCCAGTCATACCAACAACTTCTTTGAGAAATAAAACTCTTATTTTAAATTCAGGATTATGAAGTGCTTTTGAATATATCATATTTTTCTCCTCTGAAAACGTCTTTATGCAGGTGAGCTGTAATTGATGTGTTGAATATTGCTCGTGACCGTTTGTACATTTTCAGCATATTTTTCACATACAGGAGAGATTTATCCACCTTCCTCCAGTCTGAGCTATCGTTTCATTTAATCAATCATACGCGTCTGAAACTGAGTGATGTGGGTTTAAGCGTCTGTTCCTCTCTCATCAATCTGAGACCAAAATAAAGCAGCATGTTTGGAGAGTTAATCAAACGTCTGGCGTTCAGATTGATTTGATAGAAAACAACACTTTAAACTTTAGTGTTCTGACCTGAGACGCTCGTTCCTGTTCTCAAGAACGTTTAGGACTCTGCAGCTTCACATAATGAGTGTTTGCATCACGGTGAGTTACTGAAGAGTGTTGATGAGGACGTTTACTGCTGGCTTTAAAGTCAGAGTTCTCCCAAAACTCAATATTTACAGAAATATTCTCCCCTTCAGATCATACAAGATTAGGATGGGTTTGTTTCTTCATCAGATTTGGAGAAATGTGTCTCTGCACACAGTAATTTATAATTAACAAATATAATACATTTAATTATAATAATGCAAAATAATATTAATATTGATAATAATAATGATCATAATAATGATTATTTTTGTTATGAAATGAAATAATAATAATAATAATAATAATGATGATAATAATAATGATTATTTCTGTTATGAAATTTAATAATAATAATAATAATAATAATAATAATATGTTATAGTATTTAAGAAAAATGTTAATGATCATTATTTTTGTTATTATTAATTATGAAAAACAACACATGTCTAAATTGAAAACAAAATAAGGATATCACGGCTGCAATATTTAACTGTTAAATTAAAAATATTATTTAAGAAAAAATATATTACATGAAAATATTAATATTTCTTCATTTAAAACAAAATAAGAAATATTACTATTGTAATATTGTATTGTTAAATAAGAGAGTGTTTAAGGAAAAAATATATTTTGGATTAATTAAGAAATTAATTTAGTCTTAATATCATCATTTTTTAACATTGAAGCATTAAAACGTTTTAACTTTGTTTTTTTGTTTTGTTTTTTTTATCAGAAATTTGTATCGGAAAAATATGATTTCCTCCCCAAATCATGCAGCTCTATTTGTACCTATTTATTTTCCAATTTTAAACTTTTGATCTTAACTTAATTGTGAAAGTGAATGGCTAAATTTAGTTTTACACATTTCATGCACTGTTGATGTTCATGCTTGCATTAAAAAACTGTATTTGACTGATTTATGATTTAGTTGTGCAATCAAACTACAATAACATGCATCAATATACAACAACATTTAAATACATGTATCAATTACACACCTAACTCTCATTATTTGTGTTCTTCATTTGTTGCACCTGACACAATACAAGTCCTTCTCCCTTGTTATGAAATGAAAAGGAGAAATCTGAATCTGTCCATCATGTAAAAACATGTGTAGTCCACACAAACCAGACTGTACATCTATAGTGTTACTCTGTGAATGTGTAAAAGTACAAAACAATCAGAAATCTCTTGCTCGCTCGGCAAACACATCACAGTTGTGAGCTGGAAATATTTTTAGCAACTTTTCTCCACAAATGTCTGAAAAGCAGAGCTGTTAATTGACTGCTATCGTAAGCTCACGTTAACTCTGAAATCTAATTAAATGTGAGGAAACTAGCAGCCTGACATCTCCAGAATGGATCTGAATATTCTCATTTGCATGATTATAATAATAGCAATCCCTGACACTAATGCATGCGTGGAATATTTCAAGCCAGTCGTTAGAACTTATGTGAAGAACGGAGCAAATTAATTTTAAAGGAGGTGAAGGCATGGAGAATAAGAAAATGATGGCTGTGAGTGTTTTTATGACTGAGTTTCTGTCAGTTTTAATAAATGGAAACAAGGCACAAATAATTAGTGCATAAACGACAAAGCCGTTAAAAGCCTTATTCATGTCACAAATATGGAGGCATTTTTCCATCACAGGATAAAAATCAAAAGGTCATTGGTACTTTTTATCTCACAGCTCAGACTTTTTTCTCTGAATTCTGAGTTTTCTGCAATTATTTTTTCCCGCCACAGAATAAATAATAAAAATGTAACTCTGATTTGTATCTACCAATTCTGACTTTTCTTGCAACCGTAGGTTTATATCTCACAAATGACTTTATATCTTGTAATTCTGATCTCAATTCTGACTTTATACCTTACAATTATTACTTTATATCTCATAATTGACTTTATCTCATAATTATGACTTTATATCTTACAATTATTACTTTATATCTCATAATTGACTTTATCTCATAATTATGACTTTATATCTTACAATTATTACTTTATATCTCATAATCAACTTTATCTCATAATTATGAATTTATATCTTACAATTATGACTTTATATCTCATAATTGACTTTATCTCATAATTGTGACTTTATATCTTGCAGTTATTACTTTGTATCTCATAATTGACTTTATCTCATAATTATGACTTTATCTCATAATTGACTTTCTCATAATTATGACTTTATATCTTGCAGTTATTACTTTGTATTTCATAACTGACTTTATCTCATGATTATGACTTTATATCTTGCAATTATTACTTTAATCACATAATTGACTTTATCTCATAATTATGACTTTATATCTTGCCAATCTGGTATTTTATCTTGCAATTCTTTCTTATATCTAATAATTCTGAAATTGTTCTTAGAATTCTGACTTTTTCTCAAATGTGCCTTTATATCTTGCCATTTAGACTTTAAATATCATTATTATGATTTTAATTCTCGTAATTGAATTTGAGGTAATTATGATTTCATATCTCATAATTCTGAATTTATATCTAGTAATTATCATTTTAAATCTCGTAACTGCCTTTGTGGCAATTATTAATTGATATCTCATAATTCTGACTTTATATCTAACAATTCTGACTTTATATCTCGTAATTATGATTTTTTTCTTATAATCGACTGTGGTAATTATGACTTCATATCTTATAATTCTGAATATATCACAACTCAGACTTTATATCGCAATTGACTTTTTAACGCAATTATTACTTTATATCTCAAAATTCTGAAATTCCGTTTTTTTTTTCTCAAATGTGCCTTTATATCTCGTAATTATGATTTGATATCTCATAATTGACTTTGTGATAATTAAGAACTCATATCTCAAAATTCTGGCTTTATATCTCGTAATTATGATTTTATATCTCATAATTTACTTTGTGGTAATTAATTAATATCTCAAAATTCTGGCTTTATATCTCGTAATTATGATTTTATATATCATAATTGACTTTGTGGTATTTATGACTTCATATCTTCATATGACTTAATCGCTTTATGTACTCCCAATTGTAAGTCGCTTTGGATAAAAGCGTCTGCTAAATGACTAAATGTAAATGTAAATATCTAAACATTCTGGATTTATATCTGGTAATTATGATTTTATATATCATAATTGACTGTGGTAATTAAGAATTTATATCTAAAAATTCTGGCTTCATATCTAAAAATTCTGGCTTTATAACTCGTAATTATGATTTTATATATCATAATTGACTTTGTGGTAATTATGACTTCATATCTAAAAATTCTGGCTTTATATCTCGTAATTATGATTTTATATATCATAATTGACTTTGTGGTAATTATGACTTCATATCTAAAAATTCTGGCTTTATAACTCGTAATTATGATTTTATATATCATAATTGACTTTGTGGTAATTATAACTTCATATCTAAAAATTCTGGCTTTATATCTGGTAATTATGATTTTATATCTCATAAATGACTGTGGTAATTAAGAATTCATATCTAAAAAGTCTGGCTTCATATAAAAAAAATGTGCCTTTATATCTCTTAATTATGATTTTATATCTCATAATTGACTTTGTGGTATTTATGACTTCATATCTAAAAATTCTGTCTTTATATCAGGTAATTATGATTTTATATCTCATAATTGACTGTGGTAATTAGGAATTAATATCTAAAAATTCTGGCTTCATATCTAAAAATTCCGGCTTTATATCTCGTAATTATGATTTTATATTTCATAATTGACTGTGGTAATTATGACTTCATATCTAAAAATTCTGACTTTATATCTCTTAATTATGATTTTATATCTCATAATTGACTTTGTGGTAATTATAACTTCATATCTAAAAATTCTGACTTTATATCTGGTAATTATGATTTGATATCTCATAATTGACTGTGGTAATTATAACTTCATATCTAAAAATTATGACTTTATATCTGGTAATTATGATTTTATATCTCATAATTGACTGTGGTAATTATGACTTCATATCTTACAAAATCAGAAACATTACAAAATGTGATTATTGAAATAACACCAAAAACATGCAAATATTTCATATATACTTTTTTTGAGTGCAGAAATCTGACTCATTTAATTTATGCATGACTGAAAATATGCATCACATTAAGTTGTATTAGTTTATGTTAAATCTGTGTAATCTAAATGGATGGAAATGTTATATTTTATAATCTATTAGGCCTAAATAAATATTGTTTGCGTCTCCGTCATCCTCATCATCTTCATATTTCCACTCATAGACATGTTGAGCAGCGTCTGCTCTCTGACGTGACTGATCTTCTGCTCCTTCAGAAAACAGCAGACAGATGATTGATTTGTTTATGAATAGATATATCTACAGTCGGATTAGAATATTGTTCATGTTACACAATGTAAATCCATCATATGAGACCATCATTGTAAACCTCCTGCATGATTTCTCCACGTTTGTTGAGTGAAGAGCATCGTGTAGTAAGATCTTAAAGCTGATGATTATGGCCCAGAGCACTTCCAACATGACTGCGCCCCAAATACCTCTTACATTGCTTGGTCAAAGAGTAGAAATGAGATTAAGAGGAAATGGGTCGTTCGATTCTGGGTTTCCAGGTTGATCTACAGCTATTAGTGCATCTGAGCTTTACAGAGCTTCACAAACCCATTCAATAATCTGAGTCATTCCTGTTAAACAACGTGTGCCCATCATACAGTGACAACAATGCTGTAGGATTTTTACTTTGAAACCATTTCTAATATTAATGGAACAGTTCAGCCAAAAATAAACATTTGCTAAAGATGTGCTCCTCCTCAGGACATCCAAGATCAGGATGAGTTTGTTTCTTCATCAGGTTTGGAGAAATGTGTCTCAGCAATGGATGCTCTGCAGTGAATGGGTGCCGTCAGAATGAGAGTCTGATAAAAACACCACACCACTTCAGTCCGTCAGTTAACATCTGGAGAAGATAAAAGCTGAAACATATCCAGCATTAACACGCCTTTAACTCAAATATGAGTCCATGATCCATAATAATGCTTCATCCATATGGATATACAATCACTAAATTGTGCAGCCATACAAACAAACAATCAAACAGCAATTTAAAATAAATGTAATATGATAATGTAATAAATCTATACATTTTGTTATTATTTATAATTAGTACAAACAAAATATGAAATATTTCTATTGTAATATTTCACTGTTAAATAAAGAGTATTTAAGACATACATTATATTTATTTATTAAAATATATACATTTATAAATGAAAAAACAATATATATATATTACTATTTTAATATTTCACTGTTAAATAAAAAAGACTATTATGAAAAAATAAATACATTTCTAAATAAAAACAATTTAAGGAATATTTATATTGTGATATTTCACTGTTAAATAAAATTAGTGTTTAAGAAAAATATAATTATAACATTTCGAAATAAAACTAATTAATAAATTACTATTGTAATATTTCACTGTTCAATTAGTATTTAAAATTATTATTATTATTACATAAAAATGTCTAAATTAAAGAAATATTACTATTTTAATATTTAACTGTTAAATAAAAGAGTATTTAATAAACAGTAAAACGGCATTATAACTGTACAATTCGTTTTAATATTTATGGATGTCGATATGGATGTTATATCCATATCCATGGATGTTTCTCTTTCTTTTGTGATTTTCTTTCGTCGAGTCAAATATCTTTTATTTCTGTAGAGCTTTATACAATACAGACTGCATCAAAACAGTTTTACAGTGTCACATGATATTATGATATTAATGAATGATATTAATCACATGATATTAATGTTTCAGTGATGTAAAAAGAGGACAATAACAAGAACACATGAATTCAGCTGTATGTTGTTGATGTGGTCACTCTCTGTTGGGATTGTTCATTAGATTCGGTGTAGACAGTATGATTCTGGTGGACTAGAGGAGGTTCTGCTGTAGATTTGAATCTGGCTGTGATGTAAATCTAGGTTTAATGAATGTGTTTCTCTGTCAGTGTGGTGAGTTGTTTCTGCGGAGGCGTCGGTGGAGACTGCATGTGGACCGCCGCTGTATTACTCTCAGATTGGCTGCTCTTCCACGTCCTCCTCAAACCTGTCCTTCTGATGAGGAAGAGCACAGTCAGTCATCCGTCTGTGTGTTTGTGTTTCTCTCCTGCTGTCTGCTGTTGTGTTTTGTTAGGATCTGAGCTGAAGGTGACATTGAGGTAACTATGAATGATTCATATGGCAGAGGATGCTTTATGAATGTCAAACATGTTTTCCTCAGGCTTTACAAGGCCAGAGCGGCCCGGCGACTAATTGATACACACAGTGTGTCCCGCGGAGGAAGCAGAGCGTGAACACACGCACGTACGCACGCACGCACACACAGACACACACACGCACGCACGCACACACCCACACACGTATACACGCACACACAGGCACACACACACACACACACACACACACACACACACACACAGACACACAGACAGACAGACAGACAGACAGACGCATGGAC
>CM050425.1:17286288-17308788 GCA_027564155.1 Gymnocypris eckloni scoliostomus | reverse complement strand
AGTATTGGCACCCCTTCTAATGAAAGGTTTGACTACTTTAGTAATTTCCATGAGTACAAATCTTAATGTTTAAGCATTTAATGATATTCTAGGGAATCTAATTGTATAGCAACAGTTTGGACAGAACCCTTTTCTATTCTAACATGACAGTGTCTCTGTGTATAAGACAAGAATCAAAGAGAAATGATGATTCAGTCAGTGTGGAAGAACTTGACTGGTCTGCAGAAAGCAGCTGAACACCTCTGGTGTGACTTTAAATGAGCCACAAACTCATCACCAAACACCAATGACTTGTACATATGGATACCGTCATTTCATACACTTCAAACTGATGCAACAGAGGTGGAAACAAAATGTTTAAGTACATTAATGTATTTGTTGCCACAGTTTGGAAGTGCCTTAAGATTTGTACTCATGGAAATTACTAAAGTAGTCAAACCTTTCATTAGAAGGGGGGTGCCAATACTTTTGGCAATATAGTGTATATATATATAAGACACTTCAGTATTTCTACTTCAAGATTTCAGGTTTATTCCAGTGTGTTACTTGCCATTTCTTTGTAATTCTTTGTGAATTTTAATAGTAATTTCAAGGTAATTACAGGGTTGTTACAGGTAACAAACTGGAACGAAAATGAAATACATTTATTTATAATCTACACATATTTCAAATAAATGATACTTCAAATAAAATAAACACAAAGCAAAATCAAATCAAAAAATCAGCGAGTTGTGAGAAAGATTTCTTATTTAACTCATTTGAATGTACTACAATAGCTGAATATAACTGAAATAGAAGGCACAGATTTAATACTAAATACTAAAAATGACAAAAACACAACAAAATTAGCTAAACAACTAGCTAAAATGAAAATAAAAACAAAATAAAAACTGATTTGAAATATTAATAAAAATATAGTATCTTAATGAAACTAAAACAACACTGTTTCAAAGTAAATCATATGCCATTGTTTCAGGGCTTGACTGAAATTATGAATAACTTAATGAGAAAGAGATTTGAGAGCCTTGTTGATAAAGAATTTCTCTTTTTGTGTTCCACAGGAAAAAAATAATAAAAGTTTTTGGATGAATAGTTCCTTTCCTTTAAACACACATTATATTATAATCTTCATAAAGCAGGTTTTATAGGTGTTAATAATTTTATTTTTTTGCAAAAACAACTTCCTGTGTATTATAGTATATGATGTTTAAGCAAATGCATATTAAACTATATTGCATGCATCTCTCATAATCATAATATGATCATTCATGCACACAACCAGTTATTGGAGACATGTAATAACATTCAATGCTGTCCAGAGCTCTTGGGCATTTCTGCAGGCAGTATAATGGAGTTATGCTCAGGGTTCGGCTGGTTGTTCATTAGAGGTCCCCTGCTGGTTGGTGCTGTAACTACACCTGTGTTAACTGGCCTTCATACCTCAGGTGCTGGACTCTGTGAGCGTCCAGGAGAAAAGATGGCAGCATGCAGATCGTGCGCCAGCTTTGGCTAGAAATGACTCATCATGAGTGCAGTATAAATGCATAGTACAAATACTAATAATTCACTCTAAAATGAATATGTGCTGCAAATGTGCTCATCCTCAGGACATCCAAGATCAGGATGAGTTTGTTTCTCCGTCAGGTTTGTAGAAATGTGTCTCTGCATCAGTGTCTCAGCAATGGATGCTCTGCAGTGAATGGGTGCCGTCAGAAGACAAAAGCTGAAGCAAATCCATCAAGACATTTTTAACTAAAACTCGAGTCCATAATCCATAATAACTCTTCCTCCAGTGAAGAAGTGTTCTGGTCTGAATCAGGAGAGAAATCTGCACAGATCAAGCAGCGTTTACAAGACAAAACAACAAATATGTGGCTGGATTTTGATGTGAGAGACAACAGCAGATGCACTTTTTCACTGGAGGAAGAGTTATTATGCATCATGGACTCATATTTGAGTTAAAAGCGTCTTAATGCTGGATTATATCTTCTCCAGATGTTAACTGATGGACTGGAGTGGTGTGGATTATTGTGATGTTTTTATCAGACTCTCTTTCTGACGGCACCCATTCACTGCAGAGCATCCATTGCTGAGACACATATCTATAAACCTGATGAAGAAACAAACTCATCCTGATCTTGGATGTCCTGAGACTGAGCACATTCGCAGCAAATGTTCATTTTTGGCTGAACTATGACTTTAATCACAAACAAGTGGAAAAATAATGGACATTGATATTAATCTTACATTTAAATCCCAAATTCTTCACTGCATCTCAATCTACGGAACACGTTTACATTTCTGCATTTATCCAAAGTGACTTGCGTTGCATTCGAGCCATTCATTCGCTGAGAATCAAACCCATGACCTTGATGTTGCGAGCGCCATGGTCTACAGGAGTGCGTGGAACACAAAAACTGATTAAACATGGTCTAGTTAAAGCTGAGCAGGTTTAACCGTGACTGTAATTAAATAAGCAGCGTTGTTAGTTTTAAAGGCAATCCGTAGGTTGAGAAAAACGATGTGAGAACAGCGACACGTCCAAACCTGCCAAGAACTGTGTGGTTGTGATTGTCAAGGTTTTGTGTGAAACTAATTAAACGTTCTTTGTTTGTTGGTCCTGAGAATCACATTTGCACACAGCTTGATGCGTTGACACAGCTAACAGAGACACGATATACAGCAGCTTTCATTAGATTCCTTATGAGCCTTGATTTGACTCATTTAAGCTCAGTATAGTTTATGTAATGCATCATTTCAACTTTATGTAATTTATAACTAATTAAAAGTTAGTCTTCTTATTCAGCTTACACTGCAACAAATATACATTAACTATTTAATCTGTATTTTTTTTCTTGTCCTGTACAAATATCTAAATATCCTTAAAGTAAGAAGCTAATTTGATATTTTTGGCCTGTTGTCAGAGAATGAAATATTAGTGTATTTTGTCTTTGCATTTTATTTATTTATTTATTTGTTTATTATTTATTTATTTATTTATTTATTTTTACTTATTTATATATAAATATGTATTTATATATTTAACTATTTATTTATTTAAATATGTATTTTCTTATTTATAAATGTTTATGCATTTATTTATTTTATAAATATTTATTTATTTATTCATTTATGTAATTATGTATTTATTTTATTTATTTAAATATGTATTTAAAATTATTTATAAATATTTATTTATTTATTTTATAAATATGTATTCATTTCTTTTATTTATATAATTATAATATATATATATCATTATTTATTTATAAATAGTTATTTGTTTATTAATATTTATATATTTATAATTATATATTTATAAATATTTATTTATTTGCTTTTATTTATGTAATTATAATAATTATATATATATATATATATATATATATATGTGTGTGTGTGTATATATATAATTAATTAATTATTTATTTATTTATGAATAGTTATTTGATTATTAATGTTTATATATGTATAATTATATATTTATATATTTATTTATTTATTTTATAAATATTTATGCATTTTTTTATTTATATAATTATATAATTATATATATATATATATATACATATATATTAATTATTTATTTATTTATAAATATTTATTTATTTATTCATGTTTATATATTTATAAATATTTATTTTACTGATTAATGATCAATATTTACATTCACAATATGAAAACAAGTGTTGTTTGCAGGTAAATGTTTCCTGCTTTATAAATGGATGTTAAAGGAGCCGAGGATCCTCATCAATGGTATATTTAGCTGTTACTCAACATTATTTGTGGACGGTCACACATGAGATGTGCATGTGTGCAGATGTGTGTGTGTGTGTGTGTGTGTGTGTGTGTGTGTGACTGCTGAATAATTAATTAATTATTTATTTATGAATAGTTATTTGATTATTAATGTTTATATATGTATAATTATATTTGAACACTTCATTATTTCAATGGATGGGAAATACAATATGTATGCATTTCTTTTATTTATATAATTATATAAAATATATATATATATATATACAGTGGTTTAATTATTTATTTATTTATAAATATTTTTTCAATGAATGCATGGGTGAATCTGCTAAATCATGCTTTTGAGTCACTCGTGAATATCAATGATCATACTTGAGTTATCATTCCTACAGAATGGTAGCAATTTAACCTGGTTGGTGTTTTTAAGTTAAGTTAAATTCAAGCAGGGTATCAATGATATATAGCAGACACAAAACATCACGTAGAGAAAAAAAAAAAAAAAAAAACCAATTAAGATGTCTTATAAGTAACAACACAACACAATGCTTCATAAATAAATTCATAAAAAAATAACATATAAAAAAGATACACTTAAGACTTTGAATTGCAAAAACGAATAGCCTCTGGAACAAAGGTAAATTTATATCTATTAGATGAGCATTTAATGCTTCTAAATCTTCTTCAGAGGGCAGTACTTCAAAAAACCTTCAAGGGATGAGTGGTCATCTCCCGTGATACTCCGAGTTTTCCTTAACATTTGTTGCTTGTAGAATTCTGCTAGACACCGTAAAGGCACACCAATAATTTTTGAGCAAGTCCTAACTAAGGTCTGCAAACGATTCTTGTTCCTAAGAGAGAGTGATGAGTACCAACATAAAAAGGAAAAACTCATTTTTTGAGTAAAAGAGATTATATTTATTGATCACAGACAGCATTTTTAGTCAGTCTGTCCAGTTTAATGTGTTGAACCAATAATATGTTTTGATAATCAAGAGATGAGATGATGGTTTTCAGGTGATTAGAAGAAATGATCAGAGTAAATAAACTTAATCTTGTGTGCAAAGACAAAACAACTACCAATCACTACTGAGACACTTCAAATGAACACAAGGAAGGCCAAATGAAAGCATTCAAATCCTTGCGATGTTTACTGATTCTAGGTGAGCACTGTGTTAATATCGCATAACTTTAATATTTTGAAGTAGTGTTTTCAAACTTAAATTGTTGTAAAGTGTTTTAATGCTTTGAAGTATACGCAGCATGAAGCATGAAGTTGTAGTTTTTTAAGTGAAATAAAAAGCCATATTTTATCTCACAATTTGGACTTATAAAATACTGAATCGTGAGATGTAAACTCTGAATTGTGTTGAAAAATGTCAGATTATTTTCTTTATGTTGCACAATTCTGACTTCAGACAATATTTCTCATAATTCTGACATCAAATTAGATTTACAAAAGTGATTTTATAAACACACAGAAAGCATATTAAATACATATACATGTTCGCAAATTGAACATACTTATTATGACCTGTTCTTACAAGATAAGTGATCATTTTATTATAAATATTAAATGATTAAACACTTATTGTTGATTAATGGGTGAAACCTTTGTTTGAAGGACGGTATCAAAGATTTTAAATTAATTTATTAGTATTTTAGGGACTGAACTGTGATCCTTAAATATGAAATCTGCTTCTAAATATGACTGATAAGAAAGTTTTGGTTACATTAACTTTTTTTTTGTGTATCATGGTAAAAATGTACGAATCATAATTTTTTGCTCAGAAAATGTAATTAAATTGTATTGTTTTGATGCATGAAAATGTCTCTTGTCCAGCTGTATTGAGTATATTTCTGGTGTAAATGATGATTTCCGTGTGCTCCTCTCTCTCTCACAGGCGGCTCAATCTGACTGGAACTAAATCAGGATATTCTTGTGTTTCTGAAACATGGCAGGCAGCGTCTCCGTCGACTCGAGGGCCGAAGCAGCGGAAGGAGCTCGTCTGAGGATCCGTGGCTCTTTGGATTAACAGCTCTGCTCATTTGTGAGGATTACGCCTTTGCTTTGCCATGTTTTGTGTGAGAATGATGCTTCAGGTGGTCTCTGTGGTTTGGGGAGTTACGCTGGTGGTTTGTCAGCAAGCACAGTTCACCACCGTCACCACAAACTACGGGAAGCTGCGTGGATTGCGTGTGGCTCTGCCCAATGAGATCCTGGGCCCCGTGGAGCAGTATCTGGGGGTCCCGTATGCGATGGCCCCGATTGGACAGCGCCGCTTTCAGGCCCCGGAGCCACCGGCGTCGTGGCCCGGCATCAGGAACGCCACACAGTTCGCTCCGGTGTGTCCACAGTTTCTGGAGGACCGGCTGCTGCTCACGGACATGTTACCGGTGTGGTTTACCGCAAACCTGGACACGGTCGCGACGTACATACACGAGCAGAGCGAGGACTGTCTGTTCCTCAACATCTACGTGCCCACCGAGGACGGTAAATACATTACTTTTGCATTTATACACCATTCAAAAGTTTGGGGTTGGTAAGATTTTCTATTAATGTTTTACAAAGAAGTCTTTAATGCTCAGCAAAAATACAGTACAAATTGTGAAATATTATTAATATGTGAATATATGTTAAACTGTAATTTATTTCTGTGACCAAATCTAAATTACTCCAGTCTTCAGTGTCACATGATCTTCATAAATCATAATAATATACTGATTTACTGTTTAAGAAACAATTCTGATAATTATTAATGTTGAAAACAGTTCATATTTTGTGGAAACTGTGATGTATTTTATTCTTCAGGATTCACAGATAAATAGAAAGTTCAAAAGAACAGCATTTATTTGAAACAGAAATCTAACATTAGAAATGCCGTTACTGTCACGTTTGATCAATTTAATGCATCCTTGATGAATAAAAGTATACGTTTCTTAAAAAAATAAATCTTACCCCAAACTTTTGAACTAGATATATACACACAGCGATATATACACTCAAACTCAACATATATAACTCAGAATGAATTATTTGTATATGAAATTCTTAATAATAAATACTACTGTATTCATTTATGAAAGTTGTAGTTTTCTGTGGGGTTGCAAAAGGGGCAGAAACTTTCCATAAACTTTCCAAAAGTTTCCCAAAAAATAATCTGGAAATTTACTGAAAAGGTTTCACCTCGTTTCTGCCTCGTTTCCTAATTTTCATTTATGTATAAAGGTCTTAAACACATTTGTCTTGAGTAACTGATAGTGGACGTGGACGTAGTGATGACTATGACAAAATAGGTTACGTAATTTTACACATGAACCTTTTTTTAGTTAATATGTAACATTATGCATTATTACTATGAAATTATAAATGAGGAACAAAATTAATTCTTGATGATGATGATGATGATATGGATAATATATGTTGTATAAAATACTAATCCCTTTATTTTCATTTATGCATATTTCTTGGTACTGAATGACTTATTTTTATAACCACTGGCTCTCATGCCACTTCTTGACAAAGGATGCATGTAATATGTGGAACAGAATGCATTAACATGCTGTCTACTGAGGCAGCTCACTATCTGTTGGAACAGAGCCGTTTTATCATTATATCCATGTATTCATGAGAATGCCATGATCTTATTTCCATGTGTCACTTCTTGTTTCTCATATAGACAGACACTAAATATGCTGTTTATTCCCTAAGGAGATGGATTTATGATTTAGCAGTTGATGTACAGTAGATTGATCAGTAACGCAGCGCATCGTCTCGAGGAGCAGAACATAATGTGTGATGAACGGAGGCAGAAAACAGAACATTAGATGCAGAACTCAAGAGTGATGCTCCCTGTTCTCAGTGACACCGTCTCAGGATTTAGGTCTTCCCAGGGTTATTGTGGTTAACTAACTTTAAAATAAACTAAAAAATATATCATAATAATTATTTAAATGCTAAATAAAATAAAATAAAATATTTATTTATTTATGTATTTATGTATTTATCAAGAGGTGGCCAAAGCAAAAAATAATAATTTGGTTTAACTTGAAATAATAAAATAACTAAAGCTAATAAATAAAAACAAAAAAAAACAAAAACAAAAAAAACATAGACATTAAAAAAATGAATAATAATGACAGATTCGCAAAAAATTACTGACATTTTAAAAGTGAACTAAATTTAAAGTGAAAACAAAAAATATATACAAATAAAATCTAATAAAAAAGCTTAACAAAACCATAATAGTATCTCAATTATATTAAAGTAACACTGACGTTGTAAGACAATGATCAAATCTCATGCTAGTCGCTGACTTTTGATAGATTTATTTATATTTTTAGTGATTTTTTTAATATATTTGTATTCAAGTTTGTGTAATAGTGGTTAACTAATGGATTTTGATATCTATAAAGCATCTGTTATGCACTTTATTATACATAATTAATACAACTGACTTATCACGTAAGATATTTTTTTCATAATGCATGCTCCAAATTCACTAAAAACTGAAGACAGTTATTATTTATCATAATTGACAAAGCCAACTCATATACATTCAGTGAAAGTAAAGCTCCTCAGAAGATCATTCGGTGAAAGTAAAGCTCCTCAGAAGATCATTCGGTGAAAGTAAAGCTCCTCAGAAGATCATTCGGTGAAAGTAAAGCTCCTCAGAAGATCATTGGTGAAAGTAAAGCTCCTCAGAAGATCATTCGGAAAGTAAAGATCAGAAGATCATTCAGTGAAAGTAAAGCTCCTCAGAAGATCATTCGGTGAAAGTAAAGCTCCTCAGAAGATCATTCGGTGAAAGTAAAGCTCCTCAGAAGATCATTCGGTGAAAGTAAAGCTCCTCAGAAGATCATTCGGTGAAAGTAAAGCTCCTCAGAAGATCATTCGGTGAAAGTAAAGCTCCTCAGAAGATCATTCGGTGAAAGTAAAGCTCCTCAGAAGATCATTCGGTGAAAGTAAAGCTCCTCAGAAGATCATTCGGTGAAAGTAAAGCTCCTCAGAAGATCATTCAGTGAAAGTAAAGCTCATCAGAAGATCATTCGGTGAAAGTAAAGCTCCTCAGAAGATCATTCGGTGAAAGTAAAGCTCCTCAGAAGATCATTCGGTGAAAGTAAAGCTCCTCAGAAGATCATTCGGTGAAAGTAAAGCTCCTCAGAAGATCATTCAGTGAAAGTAAAGCTCCTCAGAAGATCATTCGGTGAAAGTAAAGCTCGTCAGAAGATCATTCGGTGAAAGTAAAGATCCTCAGAAGATCATTCAGTGAAAGTAAAGCTCATCAGAAGACCATTCGGTGAAAGTAAAGCTCCTCAGAAGATCATTCGGTGAAAGTAAAGCTCCTCAGAAGATCATTCGGTGAAAGTAAAGCTCCTCAGAAGATCATTCGGTGAAAGTAAAGCTCCTCAGAAGATCATTCGGTGAAAGTAAAGCTCCTCAGAAGATCATTCGGTGAAAGTAAAGCTCCTCAGAAGATCATTCGGTGAAAGTAAAGCTCCTCAGAAGATCATTCGGTGAAAGTAAAGCTCCTCAGAAGATCATTCGGTGAAAGTAAAGCTCCTCAGAAGATCATTCGGTGAAAGTAAAGCTCTCAGAAGATCATTCGGTGAAAGTAAAGCTCCTCAGAAGATCATTCGGTGAAAGTAAAGCTCCTCAGAAGATCATTCGGTGAAAGTAAAGCTCCTCAGAAGATCCTGATGATCAGATTTGAGACTGAAACATGATTGATGGAGAATCAAGTAAAGCTGAGCTGCTTCAGAAAGTGTTCATCTGGAGATATTACTGCAGTTATTATGACGCTTGATCAAAATCAGTCCAGATTTGACACTGAAGTGTTTCAACAGTTACACTTGAGTGATTGAGTGTGAAACCGGTTTAAAAGCAATGTTTTGATGATTTAGAGGCCTTTACATGGTTTACATGAGACGCTCACACCAGCAGTTATATAAATGTTTCCTCTAATGCTGTATTTATGTGAAGATAATCTTTACTTAAGTTGATTTTAATTAACATGAGAGTGGTTTGATGAAATTAGTTTTCATAAACAGCTTTTTTTACGCTCCTGGGAAACACGGTAACTTATAACAGTAAACATCCTCGTTCTCATTAAACACTGTTTCATATTTCATACTTAATGGAAACATCAGCAGTTTTTCATAATTGGCCGGGGTTTGTCCTGCCCTCGATAATGAATGAAAACAGCCAGTTTTCCAGTGGTTTCTGTTTTAAATCTGGTGTCTAATGGAGAACATAATGACTTAATGGACGTGATATAAAAGCTTGGGAGGAAACGGACAGAAACGACCTCAGTCGACTCTATAAAGCACAAACACTTGAATATAGTTTCTCTGAATGCACACGGACTGAGAGGAATCGAGAGTTTTCACTTCTGTCTGATCTGTGTTTGTTGGTTGTTTCAGATGCTCGTGACGACACGGGCTTGACGCCGGTCATGGTTTATATTCACGGCGGCTCGTACGTCGAGGGAACGGCGAACATGATCGACGGCAGCATCCTCGCCAGCTACGGGAACGTGATCGTCGTCACCGTCAACTACCGGTTAGGAGTGCTAGGTGAGTCCCTCCAAACACAGCAATGCATGCTAGTTCATTCATTCATCAATGGTGCATTACATTGACAGTAAATACATGCTGCAAAATATTTCTGTTTCAAATAAATGCTGTTCTTTTGAACTTTCTGTTCATCTGTGAATCCTGAAAAATAACAGCACAAGTGTTTTCAACATTGATAATATTCAGAAATGTTTCTTGAGACGCAAGTCAGCATATCAGAATAAGTGTTATTTTAGTATCACTGAGATATAGTTTTTAGTAATATATATATTTTTTTTTATTTTTTGTCATTTTGTTGTGTTTGTCATTTTTATTAGTTATTTTATTTGTATATTTTATTTTAGTTATTTTATTTCAGGTAACAAATTGCAATTTATGATTTTAGTTTTAGTTAAAGCAGCAGTCTGTAAGTTTAGCCTCTTTGTCGCCATCTCTGTTTGAAAACTGGGAATTGCAGCTTTTTGCATAATTATCTTCCGTGTGTGGGTTAGTGAGTCGGCACATCTCCGGCGCTGATGAATCTAATGTTTTGAGGAGTATGTGTGTCTCAGTCACCGCACCGGTGTGGATACTGTATTTAGAAATCACAGATTAGTCTACGTTTTGGAAAATATGACCCAAATCTGAATTTTCACCGGATATTGTCATCTGAACAAGTAACAAGTCTGCCACGTTTGTTCTGACCAATTGAGGAAAAAAGCATTACAATAAATCACGCTACCAATGGTGATTAAATCTAACGATCTGTTAGCTCATATCACATCTAACCATGCAAATTATCTTCATTGTTATTCTTTGTTCTTAAACTATTAATGTTAACAACATCAGCATTGCGTGACTATGAGCAGGGGCGGACTTAACTAATAAGCGAGGTAAACGAGCGCTTAGGGCCCCGGGGAATCAGGCGGCCCCATCTGATATTGGCTAATCATATTTGCAGCGTTGAGCAATGTAGCCGTTCACAGACATATCCGCTGATTTCTTGAACGCAGTGACCAGAAGTGTTTAAGCTAGAATCCACTTACCGATCAAAATGACGAGTTTTTGTCAAGTGCTGAGTTCTGCAAGGTCGGGAATCAGATCATTATAACAAAGTGTAGATACGATGTAAATAAGAGATTCGTTGTGTCACAATTTTATTCATCTTGATGTTTCCAAATGACTCTTTTGTGTGCTTCTCCAAGGCGCACCGGCGCAAACTGCCATGCACTTGTAGAAGAATACAATGACTGGAGATTTTCCCTTAATAATAGGTTTAATTTTCGATTGGTTTCTCGGCAAACTCTACAGTATGCCTTCAGAACACTTGGGATATGGAATGGGTTGCATGGGATAGTTTTATGTTTGTAAAAAGATTGGAAAAGTTTACAATTTATTAAATGGACAAGTTCAAGTTTTATTTTTTTTAATAATGTCTTCCTTTTGTGACCTGCAAAAAAAAACAAAGTAGCCTAATTTGGCTTCGAACAGCATCAGGTTGATTAATTACTGGCTGTGAAGGGATAAATAAAATATAAACTAGAGTGAGCGAGCAAAATAAGGGTTAAGCATAAAAGACACATAGTTATTGTGTCCTTGTATCACTAAATCACCCCCAAATCACTAAGTCCACCCCTGACTATGACTATAGTGTGTATTAGCGTGTAGATTTAAATTTCTGTACAGTCTAATTATCATACCATTCGAATTTCATATTTAGAAATGATTTTACCCAAAAGGCAAACTATGCTTCCTTCAAACTGTTTTTCTTTAAAATACAAAGCTTGTGTATTTCTCTGTAATCAGAAGCACGTTTAAAACTGGAATTATTTAATTTGATTCACATGTGTTTCATAAACACACAATCCTTTCTGGATTACAATCCACCATCAAAATGATAATGTAATAACTCCAGCTGCTGTGAGAAAAGACTAAACGATCTGCAGGATCCTCACATGAGATACTAGCCGGGACAACTTCTTCATGTTTACTGGCGTGGCGTGATGACGCAGTGCCAGACTCGAATCAGTGCCACTCAAATGATAAAACATTGTTATAAGATAACCGTGAATCGAAAGTAAGGAGTTCTGAACATTGACTGGTTCTCAAATATTGATTGATATATATATATATATATATATATATATTTAAATGTGTTTTTAGTTAGTGGTTATTTTATTTCAAGTAACAAAAATTGATGTTTTTAATTTTTGGTTAAAATATTTTCCATACATAGTTTTTTTTATCTATTTCATTTCAAGTAACAATTGTTTTTTTTGTTAAAATATTTCTTTATTTTATATGTTTAGTGTTAATTGTTATTTAATTTCAAGTAATGATTTTTTAAAATGTTTTTAGTTTTAGTAAATTAACTATAATTAACCCTGATTATTATGATTTCTGAAGATCATGTGACACTGAAGACTGCAGTAATGATGCTGAAAATACACAGAAATAAATTACATTTTAACACATATTCACATAGAAAACAGCTGTTTAAAATCATAATAACATTTCAATTTTTATTACAATGTTTATGATCAAATAAATCCATCCTTGGTAAGCAAAAGAGACGTCTTTATTTATCATTTTTTGTATCTTTGCATATAAACTAAAGATAATGAAAGCTGTAGAAGCTTTTCTTTTACTCACAGCACATAAGAGATGATATTAGAAAGCCTTCAGATGTTCATTAAAGGATCTTTTATTCATTTTCATAATGAAGGTTGTTGGCTATCACCAGTTCTGCCGAAAATAGCCTCCTCTCTATAAAATAAAGCTTTTGTCATTTCTTTGAACAGAAGGATTTGAAAGCTTATTAAACACAAAGAATACTCATAAACACGAACACAAAGCAGCTCTCGCACTCAAAGGGTTTTAATTGCAGATTTATGCTTCATTGACTTTGCATGCACACATCCAGTTTATATTATTAATGTTTCTTTCTGTCTTTGAGGATATTTTCTGTCGTTAGTGAGTTCTGAATGATGAATTCAGCAACCGGTCAAGCTGTTACCGGCTCTCTTTCTCATCAAGATATCGAAGCAGTTTCGTTTGAAGGTCCTGACGTTCTTGGCACTGAATTAGAGACGAAAAGGCTGCTTTTAACAACATCCCTCTTTTAAGAAGAAGAAGAGAGTGTGTTCTTTCCTCCAGACTCTTCCCAGAAGCCTTCAGATTCAGACCGAATGCAGCATTATCATCAGATCTTTTGATGTTTCGAACAAAGCATCTTATTATTGAGTTCTGCTCAGAACGAGCTGGAAGCAAGAGATTGACGTCTCTAGAGTGAATCATTACATTCACATTCATAATAATAAAATAATGACAACCAAATGTAGTCAAACAATACACTATACTAATCTAAGGTCTGGAATAATTATGATCAATAATAATCAGAAATGTTTCTTTTAGAGTGATTTCTGAAGATCATGTGACACTGAAGACTGGAGTAATGATGATGAAATACACAGAAATAAATGACAGTTTAACACATATTCACATAGAAAACAGCTGTAATAATATTTCACAATTTTATAGTTTTTACTACATTTTTGATCAAATGAATGCAGCCTTGGTGAGCAGAAGGAGAGATACTAGTATAGTTTTTATTAGTATTTTGAAATATTGATTTATTTATTTTCGTTAAAACTTTTGTCATTTTATTTTGTGTGTTTGTAATTTGTATTACTTTATAAATATGTTTTATATTTTTTTATTTGAGTTATTCTAATGCAATGAAAATGAAAAATGTTGCCCCAGAAGCTAACTAAAATAAAATAAGTTTAATTTTTTGTTACATTTGATTTTATTTTAGTTAATGTTCATTCTATTTAAAGTAGCAAAAATCTTTGTTGAGCAGCAAATCAGCATATTATTATGATTTCTGAAGATCATGTGACACTGAAAATACAGATTTGATAACAGAAATAAATTACAGTTTAACACATAATCACATAGAAACAGCTGTTTTATATTATCATAATATTTCACAATTTTGACTGTATTTTTGATCAAATAAATGCAGCCGTGTTGAGCAGAAGAGGAAAAGCAGTGTTGTATATGAACGTAGATGTGACTGATTTTAGAGTGCTTATGGATGTGTATGGATAAGGAAATCCTCGTCTCCTCGCTCTGGTGATTCAGAGTGTTTTTATGGATGAAGCGATCCAGCAGGGACGGATGGTCCGAGGTGAAACGACACCAGACACAGTCACATAAAGCCGACGGCGCCTGAAGCGTCTGTTTGAGCGAGCGTCCGTCTCATGATCCTCCTGCAGCGTCTGAGCCTTTCAGATGACGTTTCATGTAATCTCAAGGATAAAGGTTTCTGTTGTAAGTGACTGGTGTACATGATTGCAGATAACAGAGCTCGTTTGAGCTTTTACAATCCTTTTCATCTTTCTTATGTTATATTCTCTAAAACGCTGCTTTGGAGTAAAAACTGGACAGATCCTGAATTTAACTGAAATACACTCGAGTTTAAAGACATCTCTTCTGCTCAACAATTTGATCAAAAATACAGTACAAATTGTGAAATTATTATATTTAAAACAGCTGTTTTCTATATGAATATGTGTTAAACTGTAATTTATTTCTGTGTATTTTCAGTATCATTACTCCAGTCTTCAGTGTCACATGATCTTCAGAAATCATAATAATATACTGATCAAGAAATATTTCTGATTATCAATGTTGAAAACAGTTAATATTTTTATGGAAACCGTCATACATTTTATTTTTCAGGATTCACAGATGAATAGAAAGTTCACAAGAACAGCATTTATTTGAAATAGAAATATTTTGTAACATTCAGTTAAAGGTCAACCCATTTTCTCTTTCTTACCTTTTAATAATCTGAAGAACCTTCTTTCAGCACAAAGAGCATTTAGTGACACAGAAAGGTTCTTCAGATGTTAAAGTTTCTTTATGTGAATATTAAGACAGAAAGGTTCTTCTACGCATCGTGAAGCACCTTTATTTTTAAGAGTGCACATTGCAAGTATTCTCTGTATTTGTATTTTCTACAATTTATGTAAATGAAGTATATATTGTTTGTATTTTTGAATTTTGTTTAATGAGTTAATATACTTAATACATTTTTTTATTGATTTATTAGTTTTTGTTTTCATTATATTATCATTTTAATTTATACTAAAATAAGCTTAGTATTTAATATTTGATATTTTTATGGTGAATATGCACAATATTGACTAGTTTTAGAGTGTAAATAATTCATCTTCTCCTCTGCACGTCTCTGCGTTGAGAAAACAAGCAGCACGAGGCGTGTTTAGCGCGTGATGAATGCTGCTTTCCTCTCGGCATTTTGCCACAGAATAAACAGATGACTTCAGAATCCATCTCATTAGACTTCAGATGTTAAAGAGCTCGTTTAGCTGCTTCGCCGTCATAGATAAGCAGGCACGTTTGGAGGCGTAGAACAGCCCAGTCTTTGTGGTAATGGCTGCATGGCTCATTGAAGGACTCCAGTGTTTATAGCTCAGGAATAAATCGCCCTGTTGAAAGTCCTACATCACCGATGAGGACTTCAATTAACCTTTCTCAAGCGCTGGCCTGGAGTCAGGAGATATATATGCATCGCAGGTGAAGGTCAGCCAAAGTGCTTTTTATTTGTGCACCACGGCCCTAGAATTAATAATGCAGCGTCCTCAGAGATGCTCAAGCATGATGGATGAAGCTCATCAATAAATAACATACAGAAATCAAGCTCTTGTGTGTCCGCTGCACTTTAGTTTTCCCAGGTGAAAGCACTTGAGCTAAATGCATTAACAGGTGTTTAGTGTTGCACTAATCCACCAAACATCTCCTCACATGAACACGCTTGTGACAGATGATAGTGTTGATCCTGCAGGGCAGAATGAAGGGGAACTGAGTTTTCTGTTTCATATCTCGAGCTGCTCGTGATACTCACACTGAGAGCGTGTGTGTGTGTGTGTGTGTGTGTGTGTGTGTGTGTGAGAGAGAGAGAGAGAGAGTGTGTGTGTGTGTGTGTGTAGAGAGAGAGTGTGTGTGTGTGTGTGTGTGTGTGTGTGTGTGTGTGTGTGAGTGTGTGTGTGTGTGTGTGCGTGTGTGTGTGTGTGTGTGTGTGTGTGTGAGAGAGAGAGAGCGAGTGTGTGTGTGTGTGTGTGTGTGTGTGTGTGTGTGTGTGTGTGTGAGAGAGAGAGTGTGTGTGTGTGTGTATGTGTGTGTGTGTGTGTGTGTGTGTGTGTGTGGGGTCAGATGTGATGTGGCGTGACCGCTGAAGACCAGTGAAATGAACAGACAATTAAAGAGTTAATGTTAAATATAAAAATTTCCCACGTTTTGTTTGAAGAAATACCTGCATTAATTTTCATTGCAGAAGCTAGTGCAGCAAAATGTGATTTTTGTGCATTTTTTAAGTTCATCTAAATTTAATATGCAAGTACATGAAATACAGTACATTATAACATGTATGAAATGGAAAAAAATGTTTTTTTTGCCAGTCAAAGACACACAATCAGTATTAAAATATTATTATTATTATTATTATTATTTGTATTATTATTGTTATTCTTGTATCTTTTGTATAGATATTTATATTTAATTTTGTATTTTCTGTTTTAATTTAAATTTTTGTTAAATTAATTAATATTGTTTTAGTTTTTTAATGTGTCTATATATTTTTATCCATTTTTATTTTAGTTTTGGTTTTAGTTATTAAAGTATTTCAAGTTCAATTAAATAAAAGTGAGAAATGTTTCCTTGATATAACAATGTTTTTTTATTTTATATCAGTTCACATTTTTTCAGGTTTTAGTTTTATTTTATATACGAAATATATATATTAGTATCATTAATATCCTATTATAGTTTTAAAATAAATACTCTAATTTAGTTTTTGTCTGTTTACTACTTTGTTATATTAAAATCTAAAAGGAAATGTGTGTGCTTGTGTGTGTGTGTGTGTGTGAGTGTGTGTGTGTGTGTGTGTGTGTGTGTGAGTGTGTGTGCCTTGTCAACTAACTGAAATAAAATTACTTTTTTGTTTTATCATTTTTTTTTCTTCAGTTAAAAAAATATATTGTTTGGTCTTTTTAATGTATGTCTAATCTATATCTGTGGTTTGCATTAATTTTGAATTCAAATTATTATTATTTTAAGTTATTTAAGTACTTCAAGTTAAAGTTTTTTTATACATATTGTCTTTTATTTCAGTTAACAAATAGACACACGCATGTATTTATTGTTTGTTTGTTTGTTTGTTTGTTTGTTTGTTTTAGTTAATTCAGTGACTCTAAATCAGTATCGACGTGTTCATAATCCACATAAATCTGTTATGGATGTCTGTATGTGTCCTGCAGTGTTTCCTGATCTCTCATCCGTCTCTGTGGTTCAGGTTTCCTCAGCACTGGAGATCAAGCAGCCAAAGGGAATTACGGTCTGCTGGATCAGATCCAGGCTCTGCGCTGGGTGAAGGAGAACATCCAGGCGTTTAACGGCGATCCGGAGCGAGTGACCATCTTCGGCTCCGGAGCAGGAGCCTCCTGCGTCAGTCTGCTGACCCTCTCACACTACTCTGAAGGTCTGCTGGAGATCTTATGATGAAGTGCATGAATAAATAGGAGTGCATGATTAATCCAAATACTTAAATCACACTTCATGATTTGAAGAGTAAATGCACAAACTTGTCAAAACTTGGGATTTGGTCATTTATAACATGCATTTGAGAACCCAGCAAACGCAAACCATCTTCCCAAACTTGTAATGAGAAGCGCTGATCAACAAAAGAGAAGCTTTAATGGCTCCCTGTAGTGTTTCATTTCATTTCTTAAAATCTAAAGTGCTTTGCAAATGAAAAATAAAACAAGCCATAATTTAAGGAGGCAATACTATGGAAGCCCGTTTCCGTCAAAAAAAAAAAAATAAAATTATCTCACCATTCTGAATTGCATGATACAAACTTGCAATTGCAGGTTAAAAAGTCGTAATTCTGAGACATAAACTCACAGTTCTGAATTTTATTCTCAGAATTACGACTTTATGTCTCGCAATTGCGAGTTTATATCATGCAATTCTGAGAAAAAGTATTAATATTAATAAAAAAATTGCAATCACAATTATTTATCAGAAAAACACTTGATTTATAGTTAAATGTAATATTCTTTAAATATAATTTATTTTAATAATATTTTAGTATTCATTATTATTATTATTTGTATTATTTTGTAGCCATTTTATATATAATCACTAAATTATTGACATTATAATTAATTATAATTGACATTGCAAACCTGGATTTCTTTTTAAATTACAATTGCAGTTTTTATCAGAATAGATTTTTCCAGTCCTATTGAATAATAATACATTCTTAATTTTTTTCCCCCATTTTTTGAGTATACAAAGGATACTGCAATATCAATTTTTATTTTTATTTTTTAACATTGCAAAGAGTGAACATGAACAGTCAAAACCCTCAATATTTTCAATGTTAAATTACTCTGACAGCAAGTGTTCGTGTCCCAGATCTGTTTCAGAAAGCGATCATCCAGAGCGGGACGGCTCTCTCCAGCTGGGCCGTCAACTACCAGCCGGCCAAGTACACGCGCATGCTGGCCGAGAAGGTGGGCTGCAACGAAGACGACACGGTCGAGCTGATCGAGTGCCTCCAAAACAAAAACTACAAGGAGCTGATTGAGCAGAACATCACCCCCGCCAAATACCACATCGCCTTCGGACCCGTGATCGACGGAGACGTGATTCCAGACGACCCACAGATCCTCATGGAGCAGGGAGAGTTCCTCAACTATGATATAATGCTAGGAGTAAACCAGGGCGAAGGCTACAAGTTTGTAGACGGGATTTTAGACAGCGAGGATAGAGTAACGAGCAACGACTTCGAGTTCGCCATATCAGAATTTGTTGACCACTTGTATGGCTATCCGGAAGGAAAGGACACCCTGCGGGAAACCATAAAGTTCATGTACACGGACTGGGCCGATAGGGAAAACCCGGAGATGCGAAGAAAAACGCTGGTCGCGCTTTTCACGGATCACCAGTGGGTGGCGCCAGCCATTGCGACAGCGGACCTGCATGCGCAATACGGATCGCCCACATACTTTTACGCCTTTTATCACCACTGCCAGAGCGACATGAAGCCCGCCTGGGCCGATTCGGCACACGGAGACGAGCTTCCGTACGTTTTCGGTATTCCCATGATCGGCCCCACAGATCTCTTCAATTGTAACTTCTCTAAGAACGACATCATGTTGAGCGCTGTGGTCATGACGTACTGGACGAACTTCGCCAAAACTGGGTGAGTAGGACGCATATGTTTACATAAACTGCTAATAAAACCTGGCAAAATGTATAAAGCATTAATTGATGCTTTCCACTATTTTTTTTGTTACTAGGGTGTTGCTAGGCAGTTGCTAAGGTATTCTGGGTGGCTGTTAGAATGTTGCTATGTGCAGTTGCTAGGGCTTTGCTAGTCAATCAAACTTAACATCACTAACTGACCTTTTAAATGTGGCTTTCAGCTATGTTTTTTGTTGCTAGGGTGTTGCTTGGCATTTGTTTGGGTATTCTGAGTAGTTGCTAGTGTTGCTAGGCAGTTGCTAGGGCAATCTGGGTGGTTGCCTGAGTGTTGCTATGCAGTTGCTAAGGCAATGCTAGGTAGTCAAAAGTCACATCACTAAGTGACCCTTTAATTGCTGCTTTGAGATATTTTTGTTGCTAGGGTGTTGTTAGGCAGTTGCTATAGTAGTCTGGGTGGTTGCCTGAGTGTTGCTATGCAGTGGCTAGGGCGTTGCTAGGTAGCCAATAGTAACATCACTAATTGACCCTTTAATTGCTGCTTTGATATATTTTTATTGCTAGGGTGTTGTTAGGCAGTTGCTAGGGTAGCCTGGGTGGTTGCTAGAGTATTGCTAGGCAATCAAATGTAACATCACTAATTGACCCTTCAATTGCTGCTTTCAGCTTTTTGGTTGTTAGGATTATTCTTAGGGTGTTCTGGGTGGTTGCTAGGCAGTCGAAAGTAAAATGCATTGCTGCATTGTTATTTTTTGTTGCTAGTCTGTTGCCAGGGTATTCTAGGTTGTTGTTAGAGTGTTGCTAGGGTATTGCTAGGCAATCAACTGGAATATGACTAATTGACCATTCAGTTCCTGATTTCATTATTTTTTTTGCTGCTAGGGTGTTGCTAAGGTATTCTGGGTGGTTTCTAGAGTGTTGCTATGCAGTGGCAAGGGTGTTGCCAAGCAGTCGATCTTAACTTCACTAACTGACCCTTTAATTCCTGCTTTCAACTTTTTTATTCCTGAATCTGATCAGATCGACATTTCACTATTTTACAAGAATTCATAAAAAAAAGCAAATTAAAGCATCAACAATTGTACAGATGTTACTAATTTAATATGTTTTGTTTTACTGCACAGAGACCCGAATCAGCCGGTTCCTCAAGACACTAAATTCATCCACACAAAACCGAACCGCTTTGAGGAGGTGGCCTGGTCTAAGTATAACCCTAAAGAACAGCTGTACCTGCACATCGGCCTGAAGCCTCGCGTCCGCGACCACTACAGAGCCACCAAGATCGCCTTCTGGCTGGAGTTAGTGCCGCATTTACACAACATCAACGAACTCTTCCAGTACGTTTCAACAACGACCAGAATCCCACCGCAGGACACAACGCCGTTCTCCTACACCAAACGCCTGTCCAACAAACTCTGGCCGTCGACCACCCGACATCCGCCTGCTCCGCCGGCTAACACCAAACAGATGTCGGATCAGCAGAAGACATCCGAGCACGCCGATGGAACGGTTATCATAGAAGCGCGAGATTATTCGACCGAGCTGAGCGTAACAATCGCAGTCGGCGCATCTCTGCTCTTCTTAAACATCCTAGCGTTCGCGGCACTCTACTACAAGAAGGACAAACACCGGCTAGAGTCCAGTCGCAGGCACAGTCCACCAAGAAATCTCGCGAACGACATTCCCCGTGTGCCGAGCGAAGAATTGATGTCCTTGCAGATGAAGCAACTGGAGCACGATCACGATTGCGATTCGCTGCAAGGCCACCACGATATGATTCGGCTGGCCTGTCCTCCGGATTACGCGCTAACGTTGCGCCGTTCGCCCGACGACATACCGCTGATGACGCCAAACACCATCACTATGATTCCTAGCTCTTTTCGCCAGCATGCAACCATCATATCACAACCCGTTCAATGCATTCGGGAACAGCACTCCGAGCAGCACGGGCCTCCCGCATGGACACTCCACGACGCGAGTATAACTCGGCGTAAGTCGACGAACTACATAGATGCGCACCCGGGTGCTCGAACACAAATACTGAGGGTGTTATTTTGTTACAGACTCTTTTATGAACAAGTAACATTACACTTATTAACCTGTATAATGTGATCAGTGAATGTAATCATTTTGGCATTCATGGTACAGCGGCTTCAAAAAAATATGATTACGTAAATGAAGAAGTATTATTTGCATCCTGATTTCCTGGTTAATGTGCGAGACGATTAATCACTAAACACTTGCACTGCAGCACAAATACATGTTAAATGATTTTGCTACAACCAGATATTCATAATTATGTTGGCTGCAGAAATCATGGCCATTCAGTCTGAAATGGCTTTAATAGCTTGAAATTTAACGATTTTATGACTGAAAACTTGGAATTTTAAGGTTTATGGCCATGCTGTCAGATAGATAGATAGATAGATAGATAGATAGATAGATAGATAGATAGATAGATAGATAGATAGATAGATAGATAGATAGATAGATAGATAGATAGATAGATAGATAGATAGATAGATAGATAGATCAGATCAGATCAGATCAAGCAAGGCAGTCAAAATTAACATCACTAATTAACCATTTAATTGCTACTTTCAACCATTTTTGTTGCTATGGTGTTGATTGGCAGTTGTTAGTGTATTTTGGGTGGTTACTAAATTGTTGCTAGGCAGTCGAAAGTAACTGTACTTTCAAAGTAACTGCCATTTTTTTGGCAGTAGCTAGGGTGTTTAAGGCAGTTGCTAGAGTGTTGCTAGTCGGTTGCTAGGTTGTTCTAGGTTCCTATGCCGTTCGTTGCTAGGGTATTCTAGGTAGTTGCTAGAGTGTTGCAAGGCAGTCGAAAGTAATATCACTAGTTGACCCTTTAATTGCTGCTTTCAACTATGTTTT